>WAAG01009860.1:0-19487 GCA_013390105.1 Tichodroma muraria | reverse complement strand
CAGTGAACTGAAAAATCAATTACTCACAGATCTCCACAGCTGAGACAATGTTGCATTCGTCCTCTTCAAAGTGACTGGCCACTGCTAGCATTGCTAACAGCAAAACCTGTGAAAGGGAAGTTTATATGGCCTCACAGTGTACTTGATCCTCAGGCTGTCTTAAGAGAGCTAGCAGGATCGAGGCTGGCGTGGTTGGAGTCCCATTTTGAAGGCTCTTCTTCTCAAGTGGGCTTCAAATATTTGATACAGTTGAGTTTTTTCTTTCTTTTCTGGACCTAAAAGTGATTATATGTAAAAGTATTGTGTCTAAATGTGTATTTTTAAATTTTTTGGGGGGACTATTAAACAATGAAAGCACTCTCCAAAAAGAGTCTGTGAACAATACAGAAGTCAAAAGCACTTTAAGATTCTCATTTCCCTATTCTAAAAGAAATAAATTTAAAAAAAAGAAACAAACCACTCAAAACGATAATCAAGAAGCTGAGTTCTACGACTATAAATGGTCAGAAAATAGATTTTCTCCATTCACATATTTTTTTTTACACTTAATCTCCTTTCAATTCATACGTAAATATATGTAACCTATAAAAAATAAATATTCAAAATCAAAATATTATCTCTTTAAGCACATAAAAGATACAGGTTGCATGTTAGCTAACTTTCTGTATACTGATTTTAGCCACTTTACTACAATAACTACAAATAATTAGTTTGGTGATTAAGTGAGGCTCATTTTTCCATGCCAGGTTAGATCACGGGTACTTCTTATCATGGAACTAAATTTGCCTTTAAAGGGACGATTCAGCAGTTTTTGAGAAAAGTATCTATTGTAAAAATGAAGATTACTATACAGTGATAAAAGGGAGTACCCTAGTGACTATGGTCCATGAAAAATTACATTAAACTAATTCCTGAAATCCACATCTACAATTCATATAATATTTTCTCTGTTAGATCCCAGAGAAGCTTATTATTCTGGTTTTGGATGTCTTAAAATTTCCTATTTTGTCGGATTCCTGAAGATATAAATATGATACCTGATATTTTAGATCATGAAAGAGCATTACTCACCATGGATAGCCTGCTGTTCTTAAATGCTTGTGTCTTTATTGTCTTTTTGAAAAAAACCTTCCAAATACACCTTTTCTTTGGCCCAGTGAAAAACTTAATTCATAACAAATTAAAAGTTCTAGCTAATATTGAGTTATCCAAATGTAAGCTTATTAACATTTATAAGCTAGACCATGAGATCCCCGGATCTCTCTCCCTTTTGTACTTTAAAATAGTCTGAGTCAATGTTCTTGAAAATTTTCTATGAAAATTCCTGGTTTGGCTCAGGCTCTCTAGGTATATTTTAATGCTTACTGCATGTGTACTGTTAGATATTAGGAACCTATATAAAAAATATTTATGATAGCTTTTGAGGTTCTTTTAAAGCCTCCTAGATGTTAGCCTTTCAGTTGGAAATGTGTGGTACTTTCCCGGCTTCTCCACTGAGTCACACCAGCCGAAAGGTTCTCTGAGCTTTTGCCAAGGCAGAATGCATGTATTTTTTTGACCTCAGATAAGTTATCATGGAAAAGAGATGTGAGGTGGGTTGTAAAATATGAAAATAACCATATCTTAGAGAAACCACTTTATGATCCTGAAAACCAACTCAGAATCTAGGAAGGAAGGGAAAGGGTGCATTAGTTTAGTGTCTTTGCTGTATTCAAAATAGCCGTGCACATGGACAGAAGGAAAAAATTGCAAAGTAACGAAGGAATGAAAATAAAATTCTACACAGAGTTGCTTTTTCACTCAGTGTTTATGGTGGTAATAGTGATGGAAGAACTGCAAAAGATTTAGATTAATGGGGTATTAGTTTAGAGATTCTGCCCAGTTTACATACCTCCAAGTTTCAAATGCATTGCAAAAATTTATCTACACTTTTGTGTCCGCAAAAGCTGAGCTAGATTATTCCTTAGGAGAGACTATTTGATAATGCATCTTATGATTTTTTTCCTGGAAACTAAATCTGCAGTTAAGTTTAAATTTGGAGGATTGGGAATGAGATTGTACATGAGGAAAGCGTATGAAGAGAAAGATGTAACATAACTTTCTCTATAGCCAAGTCACAAAATATAACAATGCGTGGTTGCCAAATTGTTGTGCTGTTTGTTAGTGAACCTGAAGAACAGGGATCTTAGACTGCTTGAAAAACATTAAGGAAACTTGTTATCCTGTGTTAAAAAACACCCTGCTTTTTGATGTCTGTTTACTCTAGGGCTATTTTGTTTGGTTTCCTTTGTGCATATTCTGTCTTTGTGATTCTCTTAATCCAGATTTTAAGGTCAGTACTTACAGCTGTTTATACTCTTTACCTAACACAGACCTAAGGAAAATTTCAGGTGAACTGGGTACAAAAATGTACATGGGAAACTTTCTTTTCAGTAAGTGCTATTTCATTGAGAGCAAAATTCCCCCCAGACTGTGTTAACTTTTTCTAAAGAATTAAAAATGGTCAAAATAAGATTAAAAATTTAGCATTTTTAATGACACATGGTTTCTTTTTTTTTTTTTTTTTTTAAGAATGATTCTCATTTTAAAATCTATTTTCATTTCCATAGTGAAACATGGTCTCTAAAGTGAAAATGGGGTCAAGGGGAAGCAGGGAAAAGAACTGACACCAGTATTTGTTCCCATTCATACTCAAAACAAATGAAATGTGCCAATTCCTTATGGAATGGACAGTTAGAGGCCCAACAGGCAGGAATAATCTCTTCATCTGTTTCTGTCATATTCCCTTGGTTTGGGCAAGAAAGATCTCGTGCTGACGAAGTTCATATCACCAGTGGTGTCAGAAGGAGAACCCACTTGACTGGGCTGTGTCACCACGAGCCTCATGTTGCACACTGGGCTTTGTAGCACGTGGGCTGCCTGTGCCCAGAACGCGGTGTGGTACAGCAAACCAGATTACCCAGTGGTAGGGCAAAATGTCTAGTCCCAACTGGAGACACAGAACTGCATCCCTGTGCAAAAATGCACTGTATGAGTGACATTGGAGGAGTTCTCAAAAACAGTCTCAATGTGGAAGGGGCAAAGGTTTGTTTCAAGCTTTTCCTCAAACTTGTATGCTCACACTTTCTTTGGATCTATAGCCAATGCCTCTGCCCAATAGATTCTCTTGCCTGTGATTTACATTGTCTGAAAACTGAAGAAGCAAATGATAACTTCAAACTTGGTCAAAATACTGAGCCAATTAAGCTTCTAAGTTGTATTATTCTTGGTCTCCCTACAAAGAAAATTAAGGTAACGATATTGACATGAATTTCTCAAATGTCTGAACATTCATCTCCCATTTAGAATCTGATCCTCCTCCTCTTTAGAAAGACATGGGACTCTAGCATCACTAGCTTGTAAGACTGGAATTGGATAATACTTTATTATCCTGCCATTTTAAGTAATTGTAGCATGCTCCTCATAAAGACAAAGTTATCTATGTGAACTTCAGGTAATAATAATACTGAGCATCAAGCACAGGCTGTGGACAAAACCTGCCAGTGTTGTGGGATTTTATCCTAGTTTTCTTGGTCAATGTTATCCAAACCTTGCTGGTAGAAAGCTTGTAAAAAGGCTGACATTGAACCTTCACCCTCGTGCATTGATTAGCAGTGCTGCATATGCTCAGGGAAAGCTATGGAGGTCTTTGTGGTGAAATTTATCCTACGCAACACCAAAACTGTCATAAGCAAGTTTTATGGTTCTTCACTGTAATCCAACACTCTATAACACTTGGAATTTATCTGTGTACACTCTTCAAGAACACTTCCCAGTAGGCTTCTATCCCTTCCATCCCTCTGCTAATGGATTAGGTGTGAAATAGTTAACACTGGCATTCTCAAAGGTTGTCCAAGCTAAGCTGAGTCACAAAAATGGTTGCCATTACTTCAGTTTTTCTGTTGTAGATTTTAGACTACAACCCTGTGCGTGTTAAATGGAAAGAGAAGCTAATTTTTGCAGCCATAAACATTAGAGAATTTTTTTAAGCAAAGGCTCAGGTTTCATGATGCCTCTCACATGCTCCATAATTTAGGGACATGTCTGACACTATTGAAAAAACAGAGAGCAGCTGTGCTCCTGAACATACTAATTTTCTGTGCCACTGTAGCCAGGACTGTGGTAGATTTTAAACTCTGTTCCAGAGGCTCTAAGTCTCAGCCAAGGTCCTGCAGAGCTGGCTGGATTTTTCCATTGAAAGCTTGTTCTCGTCCCCAGATGGCTTTGCATCGCATTGGCTGGCAGCAGCAGGTGCGTGAGTGCCGAGTCATGCCACAGGAAAGGATCAAAGAATAGAAATATTTCGTCCTCTGTGGCTTGGTATCTTAGATGAGTTTGGGATACCAATGCTGTTGCTCTAGGTAATCCGAACCTGTGAAGCTCTTCTCCACAGCACTGGGATAATATACTGAATGAGCTGTGTCCCAAGCACAGGTGACATTTCTCAGTCCAGTTTACATTTGCATTTGTGAGTTACAAAATGTTTGATTAGACTCAGATTCTTTGCTATTGCCAGGCAAATGCTCACCTTGAAATTTCTGTGTAATTCTGTACAATCTCAGGTGCAATCTGTTTGGTTTTTTTTTTTCTTTAGTAAGAGTGACTTCCTTTCATGATGTGTGAAAGTTTTACATAAGTAGAGCTAAGTATTTCCAGCATTTTAAAAAGTACTTTTATGGGTCTTTCCTACTCCAAGGTAGTATGATTGGCATGTTCAACACTACCTTATCATCATTCTGGCCTGTTAGATATATTTTTACAATGTTTTTGTAATAATGTCATGGGAATGTAGCAATTGCCAAAGCAATGGCAATCAAATGCTTGATAATTCTATGCTGCTTCTGTTCTGCTTTTCTGTTGCCTATATCCTCAGCTGCTACATTCAAAGACTTTTGATTTCTTATACACTTACACTGAGGTACACTGTAGAAACTACCCCAAAAATGGCAGTTATCCTTGGGATTAAAAACTATCACAAGATTGCAGTGACCCCTAATCCAGTACCTTTAATTTACTAGTGATTCTTAGTTAAACACTTCACAGAGGAGTTGGAAGTTGGCAAAAAATATAGTCTTCAGAATTTGGCTCCAGCTGATTTTATACCTAGAAACACAACCTGGATGATCTTCTACAGCTGGTTAATTAAGTCCTGTGTTTTTAGGCCTCCACTGGATGCATAACATGACAAACCTTGTTCGCAGATTTGCTGTCCAAATATGGAGAGATTTCATATATCATTCTGGCTACTTTATATTTACACTCTTAAAGAATGTATGCAACTTGTCTAATGAAATGTCTGTATGTATGAGAGGAAAAAAAGAAACCGATTTCAGATCTCTCCCTCTGTTGATCTGTCTGCCTGTGTCTCTGTTCAGTGAGTAGGGTAAAACTCCCCTTTCATTTTTTTTTCAATGTTTCTTGGATTCTTACCAGCAGGTTTTTACAGTCTGTTGCCTGCCTCTCAGATTAGAACTCTGGCATATTTTAACAGTTTCCTAGGATCCAAATAGTCTTTAATTAACAGGGAATTGATGTTTTGGAGTGCAACCAATATAGGAGACACTGAAAGCAGAGAATGAGCTTGGATCCTTCCAGCTTGTAGTTGTCTGTGGCCAGGAGCAAACAAGTAAGCAAAATAGGGTCCACTGCAAACAGGTAGTGCCTTATTGGTATGCAAGGGGATTTCTTCATTTGCATTATGTTCCCACAGAGCTGGTGGTTAGCTGGGAGGAGCTTTCTGCTGCACAGAGTCAGAATCAGCTCCACCCCTTGCAAAGAGCAGAAAGTGTTCATCGGTACCTTCCCATGAACAGAATTTCAGTGGCTCCTGAAACTGTTATTTTTAGATTTGTATTGATCAACTGTTGAGGCAGCAAGGTATGTTGTGTTTGTGAGATTTATGTTGAAATGGAAGCCGTTGGCTCCATGAGTAAGCATTTAATTAAAAACATCAGAAGTCTGCAAATAACATGACTTTTTGCTGAGCTGAACAGCAAGTTGTTCTTTATCTTTTTGAGTAATCTGCCTTTGTAGGGTTGAGCAACAGGGTAGGGATGAAGCACTGAAATTATAAGAGAATGAGACTAGCTGAAGCTCTCAAGGGAAGTTAGACATATGCTGAACTGTGGTTCTAGATTGTTCATGCAAATAAATTGTTTATAAGGTAATTCTAATCATGGTAGACTGAAACCTGAAGCAATTGCTGGCAAAAGAATTATAACCAGCTGAGTCATGGGGTCAACTGTGCTTTTTTTCAGTAATGAAGTAACTTTTGGACAAGTCAAAATGCATTTGTTTGATCCAATATTGTCTTTTTATTGTTGCTTTGTGTGTGTGCTGGCTTTTACACCCCCCCACCCTCCCCCAGCTAATCATATCACTTGCTGAGTGCCTCCTGTCTCTCTATACGTGTAGGTGGTACATGCCAGAGCCCTGCTCTTCCAGCCCTCGTGCGTCCTCCTGCGCCACCCTTGCAGCCATCGCTGGATATTAAGCCGTTCCTCCCGTTTCCTCTGGACACTGCCGCAGCAGTGAATCTCTTCCCCAACTTCAATGCAGTAAGTGCACTCCCAACAGTTACACTGAGCCACAGCTTCCGTGGAAGACTCAAGAGGGCACAAAGCAGAATTTTATGTACTCCGTTAAACCTGGAATATCCTGTCCCTTACTGAGGGCCGAATAGCTCTTTCAGACACGCTGATGGGCCGTAAATTGAAGCCTACCTGAGTGTTAGTCAGGACAAATGTAGAAGGAAAAAAATTATATGATCCCAAGTGACATGCAATAAAGTTTCAGGCCATATTTAGTCCCAGGGCTTGTGAATTTCCCACAGTAATTTAGGACGTGCAGAGCTTCACTAACTTACAGTTCACTGCAACTCTCAGAGAGGGAAAGTTTCAGAGCAATGGGATTCTACCTCCCGTCTCCAACACACTTCCTGAGAAATACTAAGAGAAATACTAAAAATTTACAGAGCCTAAAGAAGAAAACTCTGCTGGGGCAAATAAAGTTAGAATGAGAACAGTGTTAGCTGCTGTATGAGCTATTCAATGACAAACAACCCAGGGTTTTTTTTTCAGGTTGATGTGTTATTTCTCATGTCTTAGGTTTAAACTAGGATAGATTTCTTCCTTTTTTGTCTTACTTAGTCATGCTATGTATGATTATAGAAATCCCTTTCCTTCTTTAATATTTTAATTACTTTACTGACATATGTCATCAATGTTCCAATTTTCCTGTTTCAGGCTGAGATAATTAGTGCTCTTAAAAAAAAAAAAAAAGGGGTCTACATTGGTTTTATGTTAATTTTGACTCTACAGCCCCTTTTCAATTATTTCAATTATGCCCCTTATTTCAATTACTTTTGGATGCTCTTTTCCTTATTTACATATACTCATTATACAAAAAAACCCTCTTAAGAATATGTCTGCTTACCTATTTTGAGAGACACAGAAGGGGTGGAATTTTCAATTCTGAACCAATTCTAATTGACATGCAGAAATCTTAATTAAAATAATTAAGAGTAGTAAAAAACATGTGCATTCTAGAAACAATTTATAGCAATCAATAGCAAATTTATGTAATTAAATGTTTATTTTTTATCTTTCATAGATGTTCATTTTGCTTTAAAGTAATTAAAATAAGCTAATTGTCAAAACTATTTATACAATCTTAAATTCAAGAAATTCCCAGCATTAAGAGAGAAACTAAAAGCTGCAAGTCTTAAAATGCACAGAAACAATATGCCAATGAAGTACTATTACAAGTAATTTTCCTTAAATTTAAAAAGTGTGTGTGTATGCCGCAAGGTTTTAAAATGTGCAGGGTTTAACTCAGTTACTGATAACCCATAATGAAATGAATACAACTTAAGACTTGTTTGGCGTGCTTTAGAGTTAAGGTCTTTTAACCAGTTGTGCCCTGTGATCACTGTTCGCAGTTAATACAATAAGCCAGCTGAATTTTTAAAAGATATCTATTAGAATTTTTTGTATTTTTCTTCCTTAAGGTTTTCCATGGTTCGGAGTCTTCAGATTGTTTCGCTAATTGTTTAATTATATAACTGAAATGGGATTTTAATGATAAATGTTAATAATTGTTAATCCTGTGTTACTCTATAAATTGCCAGTTTCTTTCTTCTTACACAGACTGCTTTGCTACTATAATTATTTTGAGGGAGGGGTGGACAAGTCATGCTTATATTAGTTTGAAAGTAAGAAAGTAAAAATAGATTCGTATCAAAACCATGTTATTCCTGAACATTATCTTAGTAGCATATAATTTGGTAAGAGCATTGGTAAAGTGAGCCTAGTTTTCAGGAGTGAGACTTGAAGTCCTTTTTATCAGTACTCTGAAGTGTTTTTACATGCAAAATACTGCTTCCTGTGATGTGTGGCCATCTGCCAAGTCCACCTTTGGCAGATATGTTAATCCTGAGTGTGAGGATGCTGTCATCAGAGCTGCTGTCACCTGCCTTGCTGCTCATAGTTTATGCCTTGCAAAGTGACCTTTGCCTTCTCATCATGTGTGCTGACATGCAGCAGCAGCATCCTCCGTGTTCCCATTTTCTTTGTGAACAGCACATTATTGAACGCTGCTATGTTTAGCTCATATGCCAGGGACAGTTAGCAGCAACCTCCGAATGTACAGACTAGCTGAGTAGTTTTGCATAGTTCCAGAAATTCTCTCCAAGCCGGTGAAACTTTTGGGGAGACATCAGCTGCTGACCATTATCTGCCTGAGAAAAAGGTAACCCACATATGTTAGACTTTGAACAGAACTTCTAACAAGGGCTTCAGTATGTGAATATGAGACAGAAAAAGAAGTGTTTAATCAAAAAATTGCCTTCTTAAATATGGCTCTTCATGATTGACTGTAGCTCTTTGATGATGCTTTATCTTCATGGACTTCACTGACAATTCTGTACAGTGTCAGTGGAGAGTCATTTATGCTCTGTGGCTAAACCCAAGTCAAGCAAGTGGTCCATAACAGAACACCTGAACTGGATGTTCTTTCTCGTGTTGTCAGTAAATTAGTATTTCACTTGTCTGAGACATTAGGGTCAAAAATTGAGTCATACGGAATAGATTTTTCAAGACCTCTTGACCCTCACACAATTCCACAGGAACAAATGAGTTTGGCAGCATGTCTGGACTACTTCCCAAAAGGCTAGAGGGAAGTCCAGAATTTTGGACATTTATTGGCCACTTTTCAACAGCCTTCACTTGAAAACATCATGACCAAGGGGAAACTTGAATAATCAAGTTCAGACATGTTTCAAAGAAAATAAGTGGTCTCTGACAATCCTAGTTAGCGTGAAAGTTTGGTTGTGATGGACGTAGGCATCAGAGCTAATCAGCCTAAGCTTCTTCCCAAAATATAATGGAGAAAAATCAGCAATTTCTCCAAGTTATGCATGGATAAAAACGCACAAAGGTAGCTTGCAATGCAAGCTATATATCTACTTTGGCATGAAGTGAAGTGAACCCTAAAAGTTCTCATTCATCTATTCAGACTGTAATGAGGGACTGGCTCAGCTGCATCTACATTTAGATGAATCCCACATTATGGGACAGGTCATAAGCTATTCACAGCTCATATATTAAATTCCACTCAGAAATCAGATGACAGAAGTGCTGACATTGTATTGTATGTTTACAGAGGAATGCTCCCATTTTTTAAGTAGTTATGCTTCTAATTTTATCTAAAGACAACCTTCAGGGAATTTGAGGATTCAGATTAACTGGGTAGAAATATTAGGAGAGGTGAAAGCAAACGTAACTTACCAGTGAAGAAAGTCACTGTACATAAGAACTGGTGAAACCAAATACTAACCTTAAGTGTTGCAAATAATCATAGTAAGTTGTATTTTATAACATTTTTCACTCTATTGTAGTTTATTGCAAACATAAGATATCTTTATTTGTTACCGATGACTTTGCCCTAAAACAAGCTCAGTTTTTGCTGGCTGCCTCTGAAGAAAACATTAAGCACTTATTTCCACAAAGACAAAAGCTTCCATTGAAGCAGAGACTAGAAGAGATAATATGAAGTATGCAAACCTTTATCAGTAATATCCCCAGACAGAGAATAGAGGGAAAAGTAAAATCTGAGTAACCTGAGAAAAGTTGGGAAGATAATGTTTGAACCTTTGAACCATTTAGTTTCAGGAGGAACATTTTCTATTTATACAAGAAAGCGTAAAGCAAACATAGCAATTAACAATCTGGTTAGCTGAACATTTGTAGGTGCCATGCTCTTAATTGTGAAGCAAATAGGTACCCTCAAGTCACATGTAAAAGGAAATTGTAACAACACAGCTGTTTAAACTGAAAACAGCCCAATGGAACAGACCCTGAAGAATCCCAGGTTCACTGCAAGTTTATCTGATCTAAAAAGATGAATCCACCAAATGGGATTTAAATGGCTAGATTTTATTTAATGAGAGAATCTATGGCTATAAATAATGCTTATGTGGCTTTTTAAAATATGATTTGAAAATTTTCAGAGGAATAGAAAAATAATTAAATTGTTCTGAAGATAGCTTGAGATCGTTTAACAAACATTTATTATGTTTCTGCATTTTCATCTGCGGAGAGAGAGAAGCTGTACCCTCTCTCTGTGTACTTCAAAGAATTAATTCTTGGAGATGCAAAACTTTACCAGTTGTATTAAACATGTACTGGTCTTTGCATGTGAATGTGCATATTCTGTTCATGAGACGATCGTTTGTTGCAGAGAAATTTCACAAAACATCGAAGTCTGGAAATTAAGTTGTAGAAAAATATTGATGGGTCTCTGGTCTAAGAGGAGATGCTTTGTTTTGCAAGACATCAGCATCAGCCCTAAGCTGATGGACCCTATGACAGGAAAAAATCTCATGTAGACCCTTTTTGTAGTCTCCAAAGCACAGATGTATCAGAAACTAGGTTTTGACTATTTCCAAAGCTGTCAGAATTATATACTTCAGCCTTCTGAGCAGGAGACAGAATTTAAAGTTTAGAAATGCAGGACATTTGCCATTACAAGGTAGAAAATTGAGCAGTGCATTGCACTCCTTGTTTGTTTATTCTTTGAAGGATATGCTGACCATTTTTCTGAAAAAATATTTTATCACACTTTGTAGTATGAGCATAACCTATAATGGAAGAGGTACACAGTGTAGAAGATCTGAATAAATGCTTGAAAGCAGAAAGAGTGATGTTGCTTGAAAAACTCCATCCCCAACTCCAAATGAAAGCCTTGTTGCTAATAGAAAGTTTCCCAAATAAGCATCCTTTGGAAAGAAATATCACTACAGTTTTGACTAGAAATGTATGACTTGGAAGAGCAGTAGCAATGTCAGAGTTGTACTAAACATGGATAGAAAATGAACAAGTACTCTATAACCATGTTTCTCATGATCCATTTGTACCTATCCTTGTTCAGTTCCCTGATTTTCCTGTTTGCTTGTTCTTTGCCACTAGCCCCAGGTACATTTGTAAGAGCTTCCTATTTCACCTTCCCCTGGCTATGGGAAAGGAGGAGGAGTCCATTGCCCATAGGTTGGGGCTCCAGTGGCTCCAGGGTTAGAGTGCCATTGTGGTGCTCCTTTCTTCGTGAAAACTACCCTGTACAACAATTTAGCATCTTCCAGGGCAGCACAAAGGCTGCACTATTTATAGGGGTGAAGCTTGTGTTTGTAGGTATAGTCTTCTCCTATTGTGGCCAGACAGCCAATAGAAATGGACAGTGTAGAAAACCTGCTTGCTGAGAAGTATTTCTGGGAAGGGTTATGCCAGGAAATGTGAAGAAAATCTGTCAGAAAGCTGTCAGAAGAGATTTAAAAAATCTTTTCCTTAGGCTCTTGTCCTGGATAGTTATTTTATCTAGAAGAGATATATGTGCTGCAGAAATGATGTGCCAATTTTCTAGATGTTATGAATAAGAAGTAGTGTTTTGATAGTGAAGACTGGAGGAGGACTCTGAAATACATGTTAATTTTTTTAAACATTGTCAGCCTGAAATTTACAAAATAAAGTCAAATCTTTTGTATGGCACTACACAATGGTTTTGTTTTATGCTTGCTGACTTAATTGAGCAGAGTAGCATAATGAGACTATTTCTCCTCATCATATAAAATCCTTTTAAGTTCAGTAGTGATGACATGCTGACAGAATGCTTTGTTTCCAGAAGAGGATAATCAGGCAACATCACAATGGCCTAAGTCTGATGTGAATCAAATGGAATATTGCCTATGTAGAAGAACTTGGCAGTAAAAATATAGTTCGTGCTGATTTTGAATGTTATTTCCATGAGAAGGTCCTTTATCAGGTGAAGAACTGCAGTGCACCAAATTTTTCAGAGGGGATTATTACTTCTGGGGCTGATCTTTGAGTAATTGCTCATTTACAGGTATCTAGAAACTGAGGGTTTGACTTTCTCATTTCCTTACGTAGCACTGCAGTTGAGCTGTAAGATGGCTATACTCTTCTTTACAGTCTATATCTCTATTGCTGTTTAGCTGAATGTTATTGAAAATAGGGAAAAATACAAAAATAATGGCTGGGTTCAGGAATTCTTTATTACAATAACATTTTTATTGCTGCCCAGAATGTTTAATTAAGTCTGCAGGAGAAGTAGAGGAATTAAGGAATGAAGAAACACAAGAAAAATACTTCATGTTTTCCATGAATAGAAGATGTTTTTATTTGGTGCTTGCAAAACAGGAATGAATCAACATCAGTATGAAATATTCAGTCATCTGAACTGGCCAGATTTATTTCCCATACACTTAAATCCTTAAGCTACACCCTGGATTCTGTTTGAAATACCAGTAAAACACCGATTTCCTTATGCAGAGGAAAGATTTACAGCTCAGGAGACATAATGAAATCAAGCTTTTTGTCTTTTTCCAGTTCTGAGTCAGATTAGGCTGGATCCAGATCTCTGGGCATACTCGGCCTGTTCTTATATATGGTCTACCCTCTTCTGTCATGCACAGGGAGGAGAGTATATTTTGACTTGGTACAAATGAGTGTTCCTGAAACACAGTCAACTGTAACTACATGGATGTTATTTCCGCTTGTAGTGTCTCAGATCCCTAGGACCTGTCTCCAGAGTCATTGCTGTTGTGTTCTTTGGACTTGATGCACTTTTATGGAGCATCTAACTTTAGTCCCTTTGCAACCTCCTTTAATTATTTTTTTCTTCTGTTTACAACTTGTAGTTGGGCCTTCTGCAAGTTCAAACCCAGACAACAACAAAATTTTTCTTATCTTTCTCTTAGAATTAGCTTATGTTTTAGCAGTGCTCCTGGTCTGTGTTTGGGATTGCTTTCATTGGGCTTATTTTATTGTGAAGCTCATGAAGTCCAAGGCCAGGAGCAACTCCCTGCACCTGGGTCAGAGCCGTCCCTGGTGGCAGTACAGACTGGGGGCCCCAAGGATTGAGAGCAGCCCAGTGGAGAAGGACTTTGGGGTATTGATGCAAAAAAAAAATGATTATGACCTAGCAGTGTGCACTTGCAGCCCTGAAAGACAATTGTAGCTGGGGCTGCATCAAAAGCAGCATGGCCATTAGGTAAAGGGAGGTTGTTCTCCTCTATTCTACTCTCATGCCCACCTGGAGTACAGCATCCTGTTCTAGGGTCCCCAATGAAATACAGCGATGTACTAAAGCAGGTTATGAGGAGGGTCAGGAAAATTATCAGGGCAGTGGAACATCTCTCCTGTGAGGAAAAGACTTAAGAGAGTTGGAGTTGTTCAGCCTGGAGAAGAAAAAGCTCTGAGGTGACCTTATTGTGGCCCAGCAGTACTTAAATGCACTTACAAGGAAGATGGGGAGAGAGTTTTTACTGGAGCCTGTAGTAACAGGACAAGGGGAAATGTTTTCAAAAAGGAGGAGGGTAACTTTACATTGGAAGAAATTGTTTACTATGGGAGTGGTGGCACATTGGAACNTATCAAATCTAAACCTACTCTCTTTCATTTTGAGCTCATTCCTTCCTGTCCTGTCACTACTTTTTTGGAAATAGTCTTGTCTGATCTTTCCTGTAAGTTCCTTTCAAATACTGGAAGGCCACAATTAGGTCACCCTGAAGACATCTCTTTTCCAGGTTGAATAATCCCAATCCTTTTAGCCTTTCCTCTCAGGAAAGATGCTCCATCGTGTTGATCAGCTTGGTTTGATCAACCTCTTGGTTGGATCAACCTCTGGACTCACTCCAAGAGGTCCTTCCTGTGCTGGGAGCCCAGAGCTGGATGCAGTGCTCCAGGTGGGGTTTCACCAGAGAGGAGCAGAGGGGCAGAATCCCCTCCCTTGCCCTGCAGGCCACGCTGCTTTGGAAGCAGCCCAGGATAGGATTGGCTTTCTGGGCTTTGAGTGCACACTGCTGGGCCATGTCCAGCTTTTTGCCAACCACCACCCACAAGTCCTTGTCAACACTGCTGCTCTCGATCTGTTCATCCCCAGCCTGTGCTCATATCGGGGGCTGCCCTGGCCCAGCTGCAGCACTTTGTTCTTGGTCTTGTTAAACCTCATGAGATTCCCATAGGCCCACTTTTCCAGCCTCTCTAGGTCCTTCTGGATGGCATCCTGTACTTCAGGTGTGTCAACAGTACTACTCAGCTTGGTGTCATCTGCCAGTTTGCTGAGGGTGCACTTAATCCCTCTATTGATGTTGTTAATGAAGATCTTAAAGATCTTAAGTAGTATTATATTATATTAAGATATTTTTAAAGATATTAAGTTGCAAATGTCGCATCATTGTAAGTGTTCAAGGTCAGGTACAGTGGGATTTTGAACAACTGATCTGGTGAAGGATGTCCTTGCCAAGTGCAGGGGATTGGGCCTGATGATCTTTACAGGTTCCTTTCAACACAACCCATTCTCTCTCTAATTTACCACAACTTATTTGAACAGTTTTAGGATTATGTTCCAATTAGGGAATCAGCAGTCTCCTAAGTTTATGATGGGCAGCTGTCACCTCCCATTGCACAGAATACAGTAACCTTGAGACCTTCAAGGAATTTGAGTACAAATGGGTAGGTGCCATAAAAATATCAATTAAAAAGTTTTATTTTTATTTAAGTTAAATTTGTATCAAGGGTGCTCTGACCTTCCATGATTGCTTTCTGAAGAAATCCAGGTTTCTAGGGTGTGTGTTCTCCTGGGAAGCAAATCTTAACATTATCTTAAGATAGCCTATGTTTTTGTCATTTCACCTTGCTGAACATTATAATAACTATCCTTGAATTCATCTCTGTAACTGTAATGTGAATACAAATAAGATATCCGTTTCCTGGTTGCTGTTCAGTTTCTGGAGTTAAATTTGTCTTTGGTTAATCTGCTTTGATTTCTCTGGAAGATTTATTTTGTGTAAGTATGTGTGAAATAGCATTGCCAGTGTTTGGTCTTCTGCACCTACCATCTCTCTCTCTTCAGTTCCATGGCCTCATTCAAGGTCCTTACGGATACCTCCGTGCTGGTGGTCATTTGGCCACCTGCAGATTGTATATACTTTTTGGGCGCAGGTGAGATGTTACTCTTCATGGAAGCAGAGCTTATAGTACATGAGCTTTCATCCTCTGTTTGATAGCTCACAGTTTTTCCACAATTTATCACGCAGTGTGTCTCTCTCCAGTGACTCAGCGCCTTGTCTCTGAGAAAGAGATGTTTGTGCTGCTCCTTCTTGTCACATGAGAGCGGGTGAACTTCTAACTATTCTCCACCAATTCTCATGTCCATAATTAAACAGGTCTGAGCCACAAACACTGTTTGTACAAGCTCATAACTCTGCTATTATATAAACGGCCTCACAGTAGGCCATGGAAAGTAAACTTGAAGACATTTTCGTAAACAGTGTTGCAGGCTGAAAGTGATCTCTGGGAAAAGGACTGCACATACCTAAAAATGGCATGCAGCACGCTTTGTTTTCGACATATTTTTTAAATTTACTTAAGTGGTTTCTTGTTCCTAAAGCAGTCAATAGGATCTAAATACCTCACATGCTTGTTTAAGTGGTGATCAGTAAGAGTGAAGGAATAAACTTTCTGAGTCATCTTGTCCTGCCTTACATGTTTGCTGGAGGGCTCTGCACTGAGAGCCAACTTGCCTTGGGAAGTCATAGTACCCAAGGCAAAGGCAACAGCACTGCCTTTAATAGGGACTGAGGGTCCCTTGGGCTTTTGCTTTGAATGCAAAACATTTTAATAAAGGAAATTAGATGAAGTGCTCTTCAGATTTGTCAAGTCTTGATGAGTGAAATTACTTAAAACTAAATTTTATAACGCATTTTGTGAAACATTTAAAATAATGTTTTAATCAGTTGATGTTTACACCCTTTGCCTTAATAGCACTCAGATGAAAAAGATCAATGATTATTTTATTCTGCAAAGACTATAAAAATTTAATGGTTCGCATAATAACTCATAAAATCTACAGTTTAAATATGGATGGTTGTTAACCTGTTTTTAAAAAGCTGCAATTAAAGTGAAAAGGAATTACTTAAACAATGATTTTATTACTGTAGTCTGAGGATGAAAAAAGTGATAAAATTCTAAAATCACTGTTATTTCTGTTGATCAGACAGACATTTGGAAGGATTTGAAGTAAGGCGTGTATTTTTTTCTAACCTTAGGTACATTTATGTTTCTAACATAGATGAATAACTGTTTGCGAATTATTTATTATTTTTTTTAACAACCTGCAATTTGTTCTTAGGAATTTCAAAGATATCTTGAAAAAAGCATGAGTTTACATGACAGGTAATTTCACACAGAGTAAATGCACTCCTAAGTGCAGTTACTTCACTAATTGTTTATTCATAGCATGCAATAACAGTGTTTCTACTATTCAGAATGTGCCTTAAAACACATGCACGCTTTTATCCTTTCTGATAATGGAAAATTTAGGAGTCTTTTCTACTCTTTTTACTCACAGTAGTTTGGGCCAGTAAATGCCATATGCTGAAGAACTCATTTATCTGGAGTCTTTGCATGTTGCTCCCTCTGATGAAATATTTCTCTCATGACCATGTCCTGTCTAATTTATTTTATCCTAAGATTTTTTGATAAGGGAAGAAAATCCCCAAGGGTCATGTGTTGGACTTGTGCAGTAAAATTGGATATAGAATACCAGATTCTCAAGCAACTACTGTTTTTCCTGGCATCTTTCCTTTTGGCTCTAGTGAATGCTTAAAGTAATCCTATGTTAATATTCATATAGATTAAATTAGTAATCAAAACAATTCATTAAAGAATAGTACAAACCCTTGTATTTCCTAGGAAATCAGTGTTTCTCTTTTAAATGCATTGGTTTATATAAAACAGATGAGTAGCAAATTCTTACTATTTTAGACAATACAAACCAGAGTTTTTCTAGAAAGCATTATATTTTGCCCAGAACTAAATGTTTTGTGATATCACAAGTAAAAGCATTTTAGATGACACATTACATTTACACATTTTTCTTAAGATATATAAGAAAAAAAATTAATTAGATTGTGTAGCTTCCTTACACAATAAAAACAATTATAGTTTAGAACTAAATGTAAAAGCTGTCCTAATGACTCACAGCAGAAGACTAAAGAGTCTACAAGTGAAGGAAAATGGCAGATAAAAGAACAAATTTATATAGGAAAGAGATGTTCTTAATTGCAGACAGAGGTAATGTAAAGCCTGCTGCAAAGCCATCCGGGAGAAGTTTCTTTCAGTAATTTGCTACTGTGAAACTGCCAGGATGTTTGAATGTCAGAGAGACCAATTCTGAAGAATGGGGACCATGGAAAGAATTCCTGAAGTTGAACATAATAGGCCTGTGAAAGGAATACTTAAAGAAAATTTTAGTGGAGCGGTATGTGTTTACTTCTGAACATTTGTCAAGAAAATAGAAAAAGGTATAAATCTGCAACCTTTGCTTCTTTCATTCGGGTCCACTTTTCATTAAACTTATCTGTGGCCCACCATGTCCATGCTTTGTTAAAAATTAAAATGCCAAGACCATGCCAAGCATTATCTGTGCCTGCTGTGACAAGTTACAGAAGACCAGAAGAGCTGAGAACACAAGTAGCAATGCTTGCCAGACTGTGCCTTTGATGAGGAATATTTTGGGAAGTTCTTGAGCCAAATGTGTTGTCTTGGCATGTGCTAGCCCCCCATGATGTAACATACTTAACTGGATGGAATCAGCAGGAGAGTTTATTTATTTTGACTACTAATGTGGTAATTTGAGTTTTCTCATCCCTTCCCCAGACAGAGCCTAATATATCCAAGCAGAGAGATACACAGGAAAATTTCCTTGGGTAACCTAAGTAGTAGGAAGAAACAAGAACATATGAACTTTGACTTACTATAAACGGTAGAAGTCTAAGTGCTATTTTTGAGGTGCTGTGCTCGTGGGAGCTGGAAGTGGATGAAGAAAAAAAAAATGTGCATCACCTCACTCATATTTTGTTTTCATAATTGACTGATTTGCTAATGGATCCAACCCATTACATTATTTGTGTTGCTATATATTGGTATATTGGTTCAGATGACCAAGATAAATCACAGGGGTGATGCCTGAGTTAATTATAGCTGTGCCCTCCCAAATGGCGCTATCAGCTCTGGGAGGCAGCAAAAGCTATTGTTGGTGTTAGGAAGTAACATGAGAGAGTGGTGCCTGGGAGAGGAGAGGCAGTGAGGAGACTGCTTTTCCAAAGGATTGGAAAATACTGGCTTTGTGGTGTTCGGCACGGAAGAGAGGTGCAAAGATGAGCAGAAGGTTTTCAAGAAAGCAGAAATATCTCAGAACAGGTATTTGCAAGATGCATTTGCTTAGCACACACTCCCGCCCTCCGTAAAAGTAATGGTGGAAACCCTAGAAAGTGAGTTAAAATACCCAGTTTCCACTTAAAGAGTTCTTCTGTCCTTGTTCCTGGCAGGAGCAGGTCCTTTCCTTTTTACTTACAAACTTTTCCTAGGAATTTATTATCTCCTGAAAGTTTTTGAGGCAAGTTTGTTATCTCTAAATCTCTATTTTTGTTTTTAGGGAAGCTATTTGAAACCTAATTATGTTTTTCTTCTAAATTTGAACGGAAAGAGAGAAATTACCTTGGTACTTACTGAAAGTATGTCTCAAACTGAACTATAAAAAAGCACATAATTAGAAAGTGTCTATGTGTCTGAAATCAAAGAAAATTCTACTTTAAGAACAAACCCTTAGATATTCTAAAATATCAGTGTCAGAGCAGCACAGCTGTTCACTCTCTGTTCTTCAGTTAGGCTTCCCTGATAAAGGGGGATTTTTTGTAAATTTCTGTGCATAGAGAGGATAACATATATTTTGGGTCAGAACTGTGCTCATTCTCCATTAAAGAAAATAATAAATGAAGATAAAGTCTACTTCAGTAACTAGTGTGTATTCAAGTCTCCTATTTAATGTCATAAAAACAACATCCCCTATTCTCTTCGAACTGGCTGAGTTTCTAG
>WAAG01009851.1:0-16611 GCA_013390105.1 Tichodroma muraria | reverse complement strand
CTGTATTCCCCCTCTTTAGAGGAAAAAAACCCCAGAATCCCCACACTTCTCCCTGGGAAGTTTCTCCCCACTCTGTTCCCCCAGCCTCTGGACCCTGATCTTCCAGACCCAGTGCAAATCCAACTCAAGTTTCTGGAGGAAATTTCTTTGCTTCTAGTAGATGGGCATGACAAGATTTCTGTTGCTTCTGCTACAGAAAAAGGAAAAAATAAATAAATTAGGATGCCTTGGACTTGAGGCATTTGGTTGAATGGAAAGAGCAAATCCTTTTCTTGAAGGGTAGAAGTCAGGTACCCAGTGTGGTGTTTTGAGGAGGTGGAATCTGTTGTTGGTGCATGTAGTTGAGTAAAACTGCTGTTAGAAACGAATTCGTATTCAACATTACCATAGGAAAGTTGGAAGTAACTCACCTCTGAGCTGCTGCCCAGGATATTTGTCTTCTCCTCTGCTATTTTTTAGACATGGGGTAGTTCAGCTGACTAGTCTGCACATCTGAAAGGCCCAGTCAAGAGGATGAAGTAGAAATGCTCATAATCGTCTTAGTTCAGTCCCAAGCTTATAGAAGTCATCACACCTATGTGATGTATGGCTGCATGTTTTCTACTTTTTTCTGTTCCTGCTGCTGTTTATAAATATATGTGTAGGAGAAGATGATTATAGGGATGAAACACCTTTCTTATGAGGAAAGCCTGAGAGAGCTGAGGTTGTTCAGACTGGAGAAATCTGGGGTGACCTTATCACAGCCTTTCAGTACTTAAAGGGGGCCTACAAGAAATCTGGAGTGGGGCTTCTTACAACAAAAAGAGGGCAAATTTAGAATGGATATTAGGAAGAAATTCCTTTTTGTACAGGAGGTGAGATTCTGGAAAAATGTTGCCCAGAAAAGTTTTAAATACTCCAGCTCTGGAAGTGTTCAAGGCCTGATTGGATGAGACCCTGAGCAGACTGGTCCACTGGAAGGTGTCCCTGCCCATGGCAGCAGGGAGTTTAAACTAGATGATCTTCTAGTTCCCTTCCAATCCAACCATTCTGTGATTTTCTGACAATGTAAACATGCATGTCTGGTAAGTGCTGTCATGTGTTTGTGCAGTCACTTGAAATCTATACACCAAGACTGAATGTTTCTTTTTTTTCCCCACACCCACACAGACTATACTCAACAGGAGTAATGGCATTGCTGCAGAAGGTATTCCTAGCTTTCTGGGCACTGGAGGCTTGTAAACCACAATTTAGAAAATTCTGAATGCTTCTTGGAATTATTTGCATGCATGTGCAGTGAGAAGAGCGTGTCAGAGACACATGGATCAGACCAGTGTGTGCAGGTACACCAGATCACATAAACTGCCACGTCAAGGCTAATGCACGTAGAGCTATTGATCTGTTATTACAGATTAGACCAGCTCATCTAAAGTGTAATGAAACTGTGTAGCCTTGAAGCCAACACATTCATAGTGGTGCCAATGGAGTCTGCGTCAGAATCTACCTCTTGTTTGCTCACATAGCAATAAGCCAATTTGAACACAAACTGGCCAGTGAAAACCCTGGGTAGACTACAGGACCATAGATGTTACGATCTTGCACTTTTTTCACATAAGAGAGAGTGATTTAATACATGTAAATTTTGGTTAATATTTGGTCAACTCTGCAAAATTGTGTGCCTGTCCAGTGTGTTCTATGCGAGGCTTCTTTTTGTTATTCATGTTTATGCTCAGGGGGACTATCTAATCATTTGAACATTGATAACTGGGCAGGAGAAAAAGGATCAATCTTTGTGATATTTTTAGTAGTACTTATTTGTGGCAGTCATCCCAGAGAGAGGTTGTTATATGGCATATCAATATCACTGGTTGTGAAGAATGTGAAGGTGCATGAAAATGAAAGCACTAGGAATTTTACGAAGTAGAACTGATAGGGATCACTTCCAGTATCAGACAAGAACATTTTTTACATGTGCTCTTGGAAAACATTGAAAAGAACTTCAGAAGCATGTAGTACTTTTAATGTAGCTTTTCCAGACACTACTAGATAAAAAGTTGTGTGCACAAACTTTGAGTGGCAAAATATATACTGCAACCATTTCATAGATAAAAGGGGTGTGTGTGTAAATAAACACAGTATATCAAACGAATTTGTTTCCATAAGGAGGCTGACCAGGTTTTTGTAAGAGGATTTTTTTCTTTTTTTTATCTCTTTTATCTAATCAACTCAAAAAGAAGGGAGTCTTACAAAAAGGATAGGGCACACTTCATACACACAGAATACACTTCCTGTGTACATCTAGATCCTACACGTTGAGTAACTTCTGCAGTTCCAAATTTACATAGCAATGTTCCTAAAGCCATTAGACACGGCTTACAACTTCAAACCAGCATTTTAGCATCTCTGAAGCACAGTTTTTCTTAAAGCTGTGTGAAAACCCTCATTTTCACAGTCCCTTTGGGTTTAACCTTCTGGAATCGATATAAGCTTTCTCTTTGCCTCTCCACTCACTGACAGCATCAAGAAGGCTAAGGCTTTGGCTTTGTGTCAAATTTAGGAAAGACTTATCTTTTTTTTCCAGAAGGTGTCAGAGGAGATAAAATGATATTTCCAAATTCTTTTCAATGCCAAAAGTTCCCTTTCTCAAGTACTTTACTGGCCATAGGGTGGGAGATAAGAGAAAGCCTGGAGTGTGGGTCTTCAGAGTAATTGCCAGCAGAATGCTCCATGGGACTGCCTGTGCTCAGCATTTGTCATTCCAAAGCCCACTGGGGCATATAGCCCAGTATTAAATCTAAACCTCCTTAAGACTGCCCAGCTGTTTCGCAGGCACAGCCTCAAAGACTTAAAAGTCGTGGCATACAATGAGGATTTTAGAGCAAAACCAAGATCCAAGCCTTTGGTGACTTGAATGCATGGATATGCTACAGGATATCTAAGAAGCAACAAATGCTGCAGAAAAATCTCCTGAATACAAGTAGGCAGGAATTAAATCTGTGCATCATTGAGTACTTTTTCACTTCTATTATAAGACATCATAAATTACATTTCCTAAAAACAAAGGGAGCACATAGATTTATTATTTTCTCATAAAGGCAAGAACATCTGAAATAATGTGTCACAGCCACAGTCCATTTACTGACAGTGCTAAAATTTCTAGTAAACCTTTTTCATCCACTCTATACTTAAAATTTGCATAATGGAGCACTACTCCTAATTGTTTAAAATCCATACTCCAAAGGAGCTGAACAAATGAATGTCTGGAAGTGTTGAAAATACTTTTTTTTGCCATAAAACAATGCTGTAAAAAAGGTGTTATATATTTTGGAAAATGGTTTTAGTTCAGTAGCATATCTCACACAGTAATTGTTTCAACAAAAAGTTTCTAGCCACTGCAAAGGAATAGGTGAATGCTTAAATTAAAAAAAGGGTAAGTCCTCTAATTAACCAGTGGAATTACAGCTAAAGCAATAAAACCTTTGTTTAAACAATGCTGTCAGAGCAAAAAATCATTAACTATAAACCACAGTACCTTTTTATTTGCAAAGTTCTCTCTTAGGTGAAGGAGATGGTGTTTGTGTGTGTGTGTGTGTGAAGGAAATGCAATACCAGCCCTAGGATGAAACCAAAAAACACATAGTTTTCAAACATGAAAAAAAGCAGCATAATTTTCAGAAGACAATTAAATGCTAGGGCAGGACCAGACCCCCATCTTTAGGCAGACTGGGAGGTGCAGTTGTAGCAATGTTGTACATTGTTGGCTAGACAATGTAATGTAATGTCATGCAGAGATATCACGGATTTCATTACTGGTATAACGATGGCATAATGGCACTACATCCAGTGCATGGCTCGTCACTAATAAGGTTCCCCAAGGCTCAGTATTGGGGTCAGTCCTGCTTGATATCTTTTTCAATCTGGGTGAGGGGATGAAGTGCAGCCCCAGTAAGCTGACAGATGACACCAAGTTGGGTGGTGGTCAACACCAAGTTGACCTTCCAGAGGGTAGGAAGTCTCTGCAGGGGATCTGGACTGGCTGGATCGATGGGCTGAGACCAATGGAATGAGGTTCAANCTCGAGAGCTGTGGCCAGTTCTGGGCCACTCACTACAAGAAGGACATTGAGGGGCTGGAGTGTGTCCAGAGAAGGGCAACAGAGCTGGGGAAGGTTGTAGAGGGAACTCCTATGAGGAATGGCTGAGAGAGGTGGGGATGTTTAGCCTGGAGTCCTTATCCCTGTAAACAACTCCCCGAACGGATGCTCTAGTAAGGTGTGGGTCAATCTTGAAGTGACAGGATGAGAGGAAATTGCCTCAAGCTGCCTTCACCAGGGGAGGTTCAAGTGAGATATCAGGAAGAATTTATTCACTGAAAGGGTTGTCAGCATTGGAACAAGCTGCTCAGGGAAGTGATGGAGTCGTGATCCCTGGAACTGTTCAAGAAAAAACTGGATGTAGTGCTTAGTGCCATGGCCTAGTTAACATGGTAATATTCAAAGATTGAACTTGATGTTCCAGGAGGTCTTTTCCAACCTTAATGATTCTAGGATTATGGATAATAGTTAATTTACATTATGAATTAACTCACTAGTCCATTTTAACCATTATATAATACTTACTGCAGTAGGGCAGCCTCACCGTGGCTCTTTGTTTTAGCATGGCTTTCCTTCCCTGCACTGTGCAGGGATACCCGTTGTACAGACAAAAGTACAATTCCCTGGTGTTTAATGAGTTTGTAAGAGCTGATGCAGCCCTCCTCTAAGCACATGCTCCATCACATCATGGATCATGGATCTTAAGTTTTGTTACTGGGAATAATCAATTGTGGTACTGGTAGTGTGCAAGCACTGAGGGATGCCAGTTTGTGTCAATAGCTGTACTGCCTGCTCTACTTGATCCTAGATCATGGAGTTTTGGAGTGTTACAGTCACACACAGGTTCACCCAGGGATAACACTCATCTGCTGATAATCGGTGTAAATCATAAATACGCTACTTGATGGCTTTCTAGTAACAAAATTAATAGTACTTTAAGTGAGAAAAAAAATGACAGAACTAGCATGAAGTGCAAAGCAAGAAGGTATTTCCTACTTTTCCCAGGAAAATAAGCTTTATCCTGTGCGCTCTGCTGGATCTTTGAGAAAATACAAAGCATTCCTGGTAAATCCTGACAAGATTACTTAGGCTTTCAGAAGGTTTCTTTCTCTGATAAAGATTCCAATAGTCCTAATATGGGTATAACACAGAAGAAAGAGTCTTTGCTCTACCTAAGGACCTGAGGTCTTTCAGATAAAAAAATCTTTGTAGAATTCAATGAAAAATAAAGTCTAGCAGCAAGTATATTGTTTGCAGCTTTTTCAGAGTCTTTGGGGGCCTTTGAGTAAATGCTTAGAGCATCTGAGCAGCTTTAGGAATGTGTGTTACTTAAGACAGAGGGTAGCTACTGCAGGCTAATGAATAATATTAATTCTGTTTTAAAAGACAGGCATTTTTAACCTGTGTTTTTACCCAGTTCTCTGGCCATGCACTTAGAACTGCTGCTGGACTAAGAATGCCACATTAGTGATCATGTGAGGTGGATGGTGACTGTGAGGACAGGGTGTGTTCAGGGCATTGCAACACTGGGCTGCATCCTGAGAACACTGCAGATAAGTTGAACATCTGTCTTAAGGAGCTAGAAACCTTCTGAGTCTCCATGATTAGGGTATCCTGATTTTAATGAAATGACCTAAATGTCATTTGTATGATTATGGGAAACCATTATGATCACAAAAAAAACAGAACAGATTTGTTTGTGAATGTCAGAATTTTCTTTTTTTCTTTAGAAATCCATTCTTTGGCAGTCCTAACATCCTCCATGGTTTAATTTTTAAGGCAATTCTTTCTATAGTTCTCCTGCTGTCGCTGTAACAATGCAAAGTAGTGATTAAATAGATATCTCCTGCTGGCTAAGACTCCTCTGTGATATGTTCTGGGATTGAATGCCATTCTATTTTTAAATGTCGGGCAATTACACTGCAATAAGTTAAATCTGAGAAATGCAGCAATGTTAAAACGAAAAAAATTACAGTTTTCTAATTGCAGTAGAATTGCTAAAGCAAAAGGGTATTTTTGCACTCTGCAGCAAACAATTAATGGTATTTATTATGAGAGAAAAACACATGGATTTTGAATTAGATTATGGGTATCTACACTTCGCTATTTGCAATGGACACAGACACCTTTGTGGTACTACTCACAGTTCTAGAAGCTTCCTTGAAGAATGTTTTGCTTCTTTAGCTATATTTAAAGCAATGATGTGGAAAGAGTGAATCAGTACTTGCATAAAAATGTCTTTAGGAATAGTTGATACACCCAGTTATCTCACTAGCACTCAAATAAGAGTTCCAGATGAAGAGGAGGAACTGGAACTGCAGTAAGAAGAAAAATTATTATTTATAAGAACATGTCACAGAATAATCCTTAAAAGTGCTGAAAATTCAGAAAACTTCTAGACATACATGACCTAGAAGTATCAGCCATGTTATAAATGTATATAAGTTTTGGATAATAGGACGGGAGATTGAATAATGAGGCACTCATAACAAAGAGGTAAAACACATTCAGGGAGCTCTTCACTTCTCCTAGTGCTGCTGATGTGGCATTCTTAGCATGTTAGCACTGACAAAAATGCTAGGCTTCTTATTTCATGTCCCAGCATTGTTGGAATGAGAAAACATGTCTGTGTGCATACAGAAAAATGTATAAATATATATAAAAGAATTAAATGCCTGGAGGAAAATGATGATAGCTTTAGAGCTTTTTATTCCCACAGTTTTACCCAAGAAATCATAGGGTTCAGTAGCAATACTGAAATTTCTTTCAGCTCATCATTAACCCTTCTCATTTGACATTCCCAGCAATTAACCCCCATGCCCTGAGACAAAGCATCACAGTGGGGGACAGAGACACCACTGCCAGCCCTAAAGTTGCTTGTGCCAAGGACTTTGGCAGTGGTGTGCCCCAGTCTGAGCATCGTGGCAGTCAGGGCTTGGGATCCTGGCTCTGTTGTTAACCTTCAGCTCTGCTCCCTGTGCTGGCCTCCCCTTTCTCCCCATGTCTACCTTGCCAATTTTAGGCAGTGGTTTGCTCATGGGCACACTCATGCTGCTGTGTCAGCAACTGTGCTCTCTGTGCTGTCCTACCTCACCCTCCTCCTTCCTTGTCAGGGCCTGCAGCTGGTAATGCAACATGACGAGAGAGAACTCATGAAACCTTTTTCTGAGCTCAACTTTCATTTTTTTAATTATTTAGATTTAGTTATGCATCTGCAAATAGGGTGAAATCTACAATTCAATGCAATAAAGAAGAAAGAAGTGTGAATTTTTCACTGATGCCTGAAGCTCTGTTGTTCCTTGCTCTTGTGGGCTGGGCAGGTGATATCTTCCAGCTGGTGCTGGTGAAGCTGGGCACCTACCTATATGGGGAGCTAGGGTGAGGCTTATTGTTTGATAATTCAGGAAAAGCACCTGCTCTTTAGTTATACAACTTGGGAAGCAAGCATTTAAAGGAACTTCAACCAAATATTTGTGAAGGACAACACGTACTCTAAGCTCTATTCAAGTACAGTTTGAGTATTGTGGCAAGGTCTAGGAACAATAGGGTGAGGTTTCTCTGTTGTCACAACAGCAACTTGAGCAGAGTCTCATTCAGTCCTGTAAAATGCCTACTGCAGGGCTTCCAAAGAAAGTACTGTCTGGGAGAACAAGTGTTTTGCCTTCCTGAGAACTTTACTGTGCTGAACTATCAAATGATAGTTAGAATATATATTGTTTTTAATTAATTTTATAAAAAATTACTGGCTCAAGGGCTGGCAAATAAGAGGATTATGGAAAATGGGAAAATAATTGCTTGTTCCATCTGATTGCCATGAAGGTAAATAAACTGAAGGCATACTATGAAGCACCTGGAATACAGACTCGGGGTTTTCAGCTTGAGCCCATAAATGCCAAGAGCATGTGAAGGATCAAAACTTGCTCTGGGGCAGAACTGCTGATACAAATTATCTCATTTTAGTAAAGAACACAACTAATGAAAGTTATTCACAGTTACTGTGTTGTTTTTTTAGTAATCTTTCTATCCAACTAATAATTCTTCATTTATTTTCTGCTTTCAATTACTTTGTTAAACTTGTGCTTTCCTTTTAGTGGTTTTTTTATAGATACTCCTGTGTTTGTACTGTTTAAAGGTGCTCAAAAGCTTATATTATTCCTCATAAAGCTCTTAAAACGAAGTGCCCTTTTCTGTTTGATTTTAGAAGGGATTGTTGATTATCATTGATTGTCAATTTAGCTTTTCCTCAGTTTCATAAATGCATCCCATTCTATTGAAGGCTCCTGGCAACCACGAGACAGCCAAGCCAAAGTCATTGGTGAATGATGCATTCCTCAGATGCAGATTTTGTTAGGTTAGTTACCTGTGGCAAATTTGCCATTCTAAGCCATTGCTGTCTACCTTAATGCACATAGATAAGATATAAACAAAGTAAAGTAATGTAGGATGAAGCAAAAAAGTTTTCATGTTCATATAAAAGCAAGTAACATTTACAAATTTTAGCACTGCTGACCAGAAGCATTTTGGTTTTGTGCAGTTTTGTTGTACTGTAGGGAAAACTGCCTAACTGAACCATGTGCCTATTCATGATCCAGGATTAAGCCTACCTAAAACATTCACATGGAGGTTAAGATGTTAAAGGAATCAAGAACCAAAAAGATGTGGCT
Organism: Tichodroma muraria; assembly: GCA_013390105.1. Taxonomy (NCBI): domain Eukaryota; kingdom Metazoa; phylum Chordata; class Aves; order Passeriformes; family Sittidae; genus Tichodroma; species Tichodroma muraria. The sequence continues at coordinate 7,875 of WAAG01009851.1, read as the reverse complement.
TCTCTTATAATTTTTATGTTTTTACCAACTTTGAATTTAACTGTCTTTCAGGACATCTCAAACCGTTAATGAGAATGTCTTTGCCACTATTTATATTCTCAGCAAAGTGACATAAATGTATAGGTAAATCCAGATGGATAAGTAACCATCCATGACAATCCAGAACGTATTTCTGATACTTGAGCCCACTATCACTAAACAATATGAGAGAAGGCAGAGCAATAACTCAAAACAGCGGCAAACTGCAGGCTTGGTTCAGGTCTTTGGTTAGAAACAGAACACACGCTTTTCTCCAGTACGTCATCTGAACCTGTCGTGCAATTTCTTGCTGGAGATGAAGGAACAAAGTGCCTTCTCTTTGTTGGATGGGATTTGTTTGCCTTTTGCTGAGTGGTTTGATGATAGCTAATAATTTGCAGATAAGTGAGATCTAGGTTTTATGAGTGGCACCCTTTTTTTCTGAAGCAGCTTCTAGTAAAGAGAGAAGAAAGCTAAGACATCTAACTGGTATTAACATGATTCTTGGTGCATTTATGCATGTTCTGTATAATTAATTTTGGCAGGAGGGCCATGGGTTCAACCACCAAATAACTGAGTTTCTATGTTGAAATGGTTTCCTTTACCATAAATTTGTATGTTTGCGTTGTTATTTCTGTGCCTCACTTTTTGTGAAGAAGTAGAAGGAGAAGCATAAGGACATACAGGCTAACTTGTTATCAATTACATTTTCAAATTAAACTTTGGATACTTCAATGTTTTGAGGACATTTACTGATACAGCAATATAACTAAACCTTACCACCTAAAGCTCACAGGAAAAAGTTGTTCCTTACCATAAGCCCCATACTTGAGATTTTCATCCCTTCTTGAAGAAAATTCATATGACATTTGGAACATCTTTTAAACTTTTGGAGTATTATCTGACCTGAAAGTGGAATGAGCTGAGAAATAGGAGTCATAAATATTTTCCAAGCCCTTACACTGACTTGCTGTGTGACCTGGAGCAAGAGGCTTGGGCAAACACTTTAGGAGTTCTCTCTGATTTTGTATTCTTTGTTTGCTTTATCTAGATAATCTTCTTTTCAGGTGTAAGTTACCAAAGGAAAGGACAAGGAAACTATTGGTGTTTAACACCACTAGCAGCCAAAATGCTGGCCAGCATATGGAAAAAATGGTGCATTAAACTCTGCCTCAGTTATGCCATCTCCAAAAGGGGGAAAGTAATGTGGAGAATAAACTGCTCATGTTTAGAAAAGGAAAAAATAATCTCTGCACAAATGCAAAATATTATTTTATTTTTTCTGATTGCTCTGCATAACTCAGGGAATCTTCACATTCTCATGAATGAAAAATCTATCTTCTCTTTTGCCTCCTACAAAGGGGAAAACTTTGGCATGCTCAAGTATGCCTTAAAGGCAGTGCTGCCTCTGGGACCTCACATTAACATAATGATAAATGTGCTGTGTATTGCTTGAAAATGCCACGCGCCAACGTGTCAGAATATGTTTTCCCTGCACACCTCTTGATTAGCATCTTATTTACATCTTGGCAGGAAAAGGATTCTGAGAAAACCTACAAAATAGACTATGTGTTAGTATGCTCTTCTCTAAGGCCAGGGTATTAGTTCCAAAGTCAGCTGTCTAGTGACATGTCCTTTAAAGCCAGTGGGTAACACATTTTGAAGTACTGAGCCCACGTGCATTTCAGCAAGTAGGAATAGTGCTGATGCACTATCCCATCTTATACTAGTGTTGGATTTACTGTATAATCAAGACTCAATACATACCTTGGACAAAACTACTTTCCCACATTCCCTGGTATGTTACAGGACAAAATATCTAACTTTAGTGGAATTATCTTCAGTTTCATCCACTCAAGTGGTATGAAAAATGCAGAAGAAAATAGTGGAAGCATTTAACATCATTATCAATTTATTTCTCATTGCTTTTGTTTATGTCTAAGTATATTGATTATTCTTTGCTTTAGTTTTGTTTGCCTGTTTGTTTTAAAATAATTTTCTGCTTTTCAAGAATCTCACATTATTCAGAAGCTCCGTGTTCTCAATACCTATTTTAGCAGGGGTAAGCAGGAGAGAATATGTATGCAGTCAAAAAGCCACTGAAATGATACTTGCTATTCCCTGTATATAAATTAAAGATACTGTTGACATTATAATTTATACTTGTGCAGTGCTTGTAAATCCTCGTTATTAGAAAAGCTTCAGGTTAGGGACTGTATGGATCTATCACTCTACCCTATTGAACGGAGTCTAAATAAATTTCAAGATATAATATAAAAATAATATGAACAGGTAGGAACCTGCAAAGAATGCATGGCCAAAATTATTATGAAAAACATATCACTTGAACAGACTAAACAATTTTGTGGCATCACAGAAAATTAAGTGTGTATTTTCACATCTGAGAATAGATGTGAAAGAAATTAATTAAGTAGTTATTGGTAAGGTAAATGCCATTTTCAGGAAGATGCTGCTTATTTAAAATATAATTTTTCAAAACCATTGAAAATGATGTTATAGCACTTGAGATGTGGTCAGAGTAGATGAGCTAATTAGGCATTTAGAGAAGTAAAAAACCTCTTGTCTTAGAGTTACTTTTATGATTTAAGGACAAAAAAATCTCAAACCCTTCTCTGAAGCAGACATAGCCTGGATGCCATTCCTGGAGATACCAGATTGGAAAAGAATACGAAAGGAAGGAGGGTGTTATGAGTCACCATCTTCTGGAAAGGGCATAGCAGAGTTTGAAGAGGAAAATTAGATAATCCAATTTGTTCTGAGTTTTATATGAAAACTGGAAAAAAAAAGTGGGGTGAGCAGCACAAACTAAAATTGTAGTTTAGAGGAAAGAACTCAAGAAAGTAGACAGAGGTTTCTGAACCATTAGAATGGAGTTAGGAGATTAATTCATGCTTTTATTGACTTTTACAAATGGCTCTGAGCAAAAAATTCTTTCAGGATATGATAAATATTATTTTTAATGTTACGATAAAATGCACAGTACACTAATATCCCCTCAACCAATGCTGTAAATACAGTTGTTGATATTAAATGTCTGGAAGTTATGTTATTTTAATCGCCTCTAGAGAGGACTATCTCAAGGAAGTTCTACTCTGATGCTGAATGTTACTGGCTCCTACTGGCAACTGTTAAGTCTGAAACCAGAATATTTCACCTCAGAAAACCTGGAGAGCTGCCAGATCCAGCTGAACTCAGTGGATCAAATTCTTCTGGTTTTACACATGAGGAGCCATGTTGACTTCATTAGGGTCTCATGTGTATAACACAATACAAAATTACTTTCTTTCAATATGATTATATCAGGAAACTGGGATTCAGCTGTAGCTGATTTATTATTGCATTAGATACCAGTTTGCCTGTGTCATACCTGTCAACAACACCTTGAAACAAAACAAAACAAAACAAAAAACATCTGGAAAGAAAATAAGTTTGGAAGACAGATGATGGCTTTGGAAAATGAAATAGATTAAACAGCAGAAGAAGGGAAAAACTGATAAAAATGTCAAAACGAAGTGCCAGGGCCAGACCGTGAGGCTTAACATCTCTGCTGCCCTCTCGCCGATGGCTTAACAGCACACTGAGGAATTTAACATGCAGTAATAGCTGAAACAGGGTCATTACAGACAGCGGGTGGGATTTTTCAAGCACAAGTTGAGCACTCTCTCAAGTCCTTGATGTTTTAGCTTTGGTTTTTAGTGGGTGCACAGGTGGGCCAACCGTGGTATCTCAGAAGCCAGTGTTCTGCTTTCAGTCACAGAGACCTGGCTTCTACCTTGTGTTGTGCTTCTGTAGTTTTCACTAAAGCTTGTTCTGGACAGCCAGTCTACATAGATTGACTCTCATCTTGCATCATTAACAGGGCTGAGAACTCAACTTCAAGGAGTTCTTGCAAGAGCTGTTTTAAATTGATTACTGTGCCGTTCAGAGGCTCTGGTTACACAGCGCTCATTAGTGACAACTAAGGCACTGAATAAAGCAGACCTGTCAGACTTCCTGCCTTCCGAAAGACAGATAAATTAGTCTGGGCAGAGTGCCATGCTAGTCTGGTTCTATTACTCCCAGTAGCTGAACTAGCTCCGAGAGCTAGCTCGGGTATCCCTTCAGGAGAGGAGAGCATGCTGTCCGGATGTCTCCCGTGCAGACAAACAGTTTATACCACTTTGAATTGACTTTGCCTGCTCTGCTTCAGTTAAAACATTCTGGAAACTCAAAATAATAGGCAAAAGTCACAAGTTTTGCTTTTTTTGGTGGCTGTGCTGTACAGGAGATCTACTGCAGTGCAAATGGTGGGTGGCCTTTAACCTTTCCAGCTGGCTCTGCTATTACTCAGTCAGGTTGCTTCTGAGGTGCACTCATTTGTCTTCTGGCCCTGGGGGCTGGTGCAAGTGCAGTGTTGCCTCAGGGGAGCTCAGGCTGGGGACTCTGGCCCCAGCCTGTGTCAGCTAATGCAGAGCCTGACATTGAGGAAAGAGAAGAAAGGACAGATTTCTTGCTGCTCTCTCTTTCTGTGCCAGGCTACAGCTGGACCCAGAGAGGGGCCATCAAGCTGAGTTGATGTAAAAGCTGTAGGATGCCTTTGCTCATCTTTTCAATGATGTTGTATCTCCACAAATGTTATAAGAGTGTTAGCAACAGGTTAGCCATAGATTTCTAATTTGACCAGAAAGTATATATATTAATTCACCCAGACAACCAAGGAAATTTGTGCTGGAAATCTAGTTTCTCAGAAACCATTTTCCCTTCCCCCCTATACTTTATTATATATTTTCTCACCTCCGGTATTAAGATACAATCAAAATATTCACAGTAATATCTTCTTTTCTCCCTCTGCCCCTCAAATATGAGTGAAAGAAGAAACAGAGAGAAGGACAGACTCTCTAGAACTTCTGTAAGTTCAGCCAGGGCTTTGGATCAGCAAAAGTTTGCACCAAGGCAGACAAATCATAGCTACTTTATACAGGGTGGGAGATCCCCAAAAGGAGAGACCTGTTTCCTCCACAGGAGTCTTACCTTGAAAGCTTACACTTTGTTGAGTGGTAGGAGAACTTGAAGAATTGTTTCCCACTTCCTAAGGAAATGCTCGTCCTGTGCACATGTTTGGGCTGGGTATGGCCAAGCTTGATCAGTTGGCATTTTCTGATGATACCTGACATGTTTGGACATACCTCAGTGAAGCAATAGGAAGCATGAGAGGACATAATCCAGCAACCTTTTGCTCTTGATGTACACGTGTAATGCTCACAGTACTGGAGAGATAAATGGAGAAACACAGGTAAAACTGACATTAGCACTTGGTAGCTTTCTGGATCACTGGGCAACAGGGCCCTTACCAAACCATGTTTGGTCTGGCTGAAACATTTGGCCTTGCAGAAAAACAGTGAAATCTAGGGGTTTCTGGTAAACATTGATTTAACAGAATAAACCCAAATTGTGTCTTATTTAAATATCCTGGTATTTTAGTTTTTAGACACAGCTGGTGAATTTTAGAAAGCTGGGCAATTTTACCCAGGAGTCCTTGACCGAGACTCCCATTGCTGCTCTGTGTGGATGGGCAGGAAGGGTGTTAGAGAACGCAGCAGGGTTACTGCAACCTCTCATAACAATATTCACCCAGGAAGGACTCAAAAATCAACTCTCAGCTAAAGTGGACCCTTTGTAGCACTCCTAATGACTCACTGGAGACTTGCAAGACTCTTACCAAATGCTGTTAAATAAAATTTTCCACTTCAGCAGCTTATTCAACCAGAGGGAATTCAGCCTGCAGTACAACTGAAAATCTTCTTGTTCAGAAAATAGACATCATTGATTACCCTGCATTTGTGAAGGCATTGTTCTTGATGCTGCCCATTGGTCTGTGCTTTGAATAATCCTTCATGATTGCTACTGAATAAGTCAACGTTGCAAAAACATCAAGCAGAGAATGCTTTATTATTTTAACCATTTTGTTAGATGCAGTTGTTGGCACAAAGAATGGGTAGAAACAAGATTTTCTGTTAAAGTGATACCAGGTTCATTGATCTAGAATCTGGGGGTTAAGTAATTAACATGTAAGGTACTCTTAATAAGCAATGCACTCCCATTTATAAGTAATGAGTATGAAGAAAGATAAAAACCCTAGCAGAAGAGAAAAAATTCACAAGGACAGCTTGTAAAAGCACTTGAAAATGCATCTGTGAAAGGAAAAAAGCAACCCTCAGTTTCAGGACAAGATATTGAGTTATGTTTTTTCATCACACTCCAGTGCAAATGTCCAATAACCTAATGTTCCATCACCTCTGTGTTGATCCTTCCCTCCTTCCAGAGAATCCTGCCATGTTTCAGTGGACAGCATGATTCCAAAATGAAGGCACCCCTCCAGCACCTGGTCCTAATCTGTTCACTCATCCTGCTGTAGGTATTTTGGACAGTAGAGCCTCATCATATTTTATTCTGCTTATCTTCCATGATGCAGGTTATCTACAACAGCTTTTTCTAGGAAATGCTCTGTCAATATCATCTCACAATGAAGATCCCAGCAGAGTATTCCTGTTATTTGTATTGCCATAATAGCAATATTATGTCAGATCCTTTCTTTCAAGCTCCAGAAAGGATCTGACACCATGTTGCATTTGGTACTCCCCAAAACTTACCTGAGCATTTCCAGTATTACAGAATAAGTATCCTTTCCCTGACTGTCATTTTGGTCATGACAAGAGAGGATTTTAAGTTCATATATGTTAAGAAGGGTCCTAAAGCATCACTGAGAAATTCTGAATAGAAGGACAATCAATTAAGTTTTTCTTATCACTAAATTCCCCATGACCACTAAAATCTGAGTGGCTTCTTCATCTCCATTTATCTGACTGCACATAATGGGTTCATGCAGCTATGACAACTCCTTGCTCTCATTACCTTAGGAAGGGGAAAACAACTTCTTATCTTCTCAGAGGCTTAAATTACTATTCATTTTTACATTACAGCCATATCTAGACCTTCAGGTCAGTAAGACACTGTTGGCCAGAACATTAGGCAAATACCAGTGAAAATACAATGTCTCACCCCACAAAACCTGTGTTCCAGGATGTGTGTCATGTGGATGCAGGGCAGAGAAGGCTGATCTCAAAGTCATTATGTAAGTTATACTCATTTAAAACGTTTTTTTCTCATTATAAATTCACAGAAAAAGTGTTGAAATTCACCATCTGTGCTTTAAGCTATTAGATGGGGCCCAAGGATGCATCTGTAAGGTGGCTGGCAATCATGGTTGTCCTCTGCATTTAGAATATTCCTGGAAGACTTTACAGAGAATGCAGCAGCAGATGTAGCTAGAACAAAGCCTTCCTCAAAAATTCAGAAAGCAATAGTAGTTTTGAAAAGGCTGTATGAAAGGCAGCCTCAGAGTTGCTGTGGCTAGCCTCTGCCCAATGATATACACATATCTTTTTCAGTTTGTCTTCAAAGAATGTGTTGTTCTTACAGAGAAGATTTCAGCACAAAGACAAAAGTGATCAAGGTATCTCTGAGTCTCTCCCTGCCAAATGAAAGCTGTTTTAGCTAGAGAGGTGGACATATAAGATAGCTACACAGCAAAAGCACTACAATTCATTCTTAAGACAGGCACACAGTCAACAATAGGCAGTTTAATAATTGCATGAAATTATGTACCTGCTGTTTGTTTTTTATGAATTGGAAGAAGTTGCACTGAACAACACAGGACAAAGCACAAGATAAGAAATTAAAGTGCTGTAACATACAAAGAGCCCATTTCATGCCGTTTTTATCTGGTGTTACATACTATACTGGATGGTGTTGTATGTAATGCTGGATGCCATGCAGTGCATCTAGCTGTTGTTATCT
>WAAG01009850.1:365549-379633 GCA_013390105.1 Tichodroma muraria | reverse complement strand
GGGGTGAGGGGGGGGAATCTGGGCCCCACTGCTCACTCTGCAGCCCAGCGAAGAGACTGGGCTGAGAAAAAGGGGGGTGGAGGAAGAGAACTCCCACACACATCCCCACCCCAAAAATGCATGTGGGTCCCAGGAAGCCTTATTGGGTCCTCTGGGGCCTCCTGTCTGGTTGTGAGTCCTGGGGGCAACCCTGCCAAGGTACCTTTGCACCAAGCAAGCTCCCAGCCCGGCTGCAATTGTGGCCACTGCCCTGGGGAGGGGACACATCATTCCCCTCCAATCCCAACACTGCTGCCTGGCTGACAGTGGCCTGCCAGCACTACCCCCCACCCCCAAACCCTGGGTGCCCCAAAGCTGCAGGAGCCAGGAGAGCCCGTGGGTTGCCTGGGCAACTGCAGCAGGCAGTGATGGGGAGCAGTCCAGGGGAGCAGTTGCCATGGAGACCTGAGGAGCACAATCACCTTGGCAACGGTCCTGTGTGTCCTGCCACTCCCATCTAGGGCTGCATCTGGAGGAGATGCACCTGGGCTCCATCGTGAACCTGGGCCAGCTCCTTGGATGAGGAAGGAGGAGAGGCAGTGGTGCCCACCCCTCCAAGGGGAGAGCCTTGGCCCCAGTACCCACCCAGCCCCCAGCTTAACGGCGCGAAGGAAGACGTGAGGCCAAGCTCGGCTCCTTGGCTTTATCACTCCATGCACCACTGCAAGTCATTCCCACACCCGGTCCTGTCCGGGAGGTGAGCAGGAAAGCCGGGTGCAGTGGGCAGATTCTGTGGCACCCTAAAGCTGTTCTCCCTGCAGAGAGTGACAGAGGGACATAGCCCTCGTCTTGTTGATAGAGCAGCTGGCAAAGGGACTCAACACTTCCAGCCTCTGGGTGTCCCCAGTGTCATCTGGACAGTGGCTGTAGGCACATGGATTGGGGTGGCAGGACAAAGGTGGCACCAACGTATATCACTGCAGTGGGTCAGAGGGGTTTGGGTCTCTGCCACTCCACTGTGCCTGCTGTGTCCCACCAGCCCTGGTCTTGCCCTATAAATCCACACACTGGAAAAAAAAAACACAAGGGAGAAGTCCTGTGTGGCTTTTGGGAGGTCATGGCTCAGAAAGAGACACAAGTCCAATAGTTGGCAGCTAAAGCAGTGCCCCAGTGTGGGGTTGGGATCTCCTCTCCTCAGCTCAGGCATTGTGTAGATGTTCCCCAAGCCTTCATGTTTAGGGGGTCCTTCTGGCAGACAAAAGGAGGATGAGGACGCTGTAACTCCCCCCCTCCCCAAAACAGATTGAAGGGCACACCAAGACCCTTCCCTCTCAAATGGAATTGCCCAGCTGCACATGAGGAGACAGCTGAGATTTCTGCAGGCTCCAGGCTTGGCCCGGTTCACGCTGCCCCTCCCTGGGCACCCCCAGGTGCTCTCAGGCCTGGTAGAGGGGCACCACGCGGTCAATGGGCCCCCGGCAGATGGGGCAGAGGCGGGTGGGTAAGGCTTGGAAGCAGCGGAAGCAGCAGCAGATGTGGCCGCAACCCAGCAGGATGCACTCGCGGGGCCGTGACAGGCAGACCACGCAGGAGTCCTCGGGCGCCCGGTCCCCGGCCTCCTCCCCATCCGGCTCCTTGTCCTCCTGTTGCTGCTTGGGCCGGGAGCGGCGGTAGGCGCGGCACAGGGCGTGCAGGAGGACGGCCAGCCCCGCTGCTGCGCACAGCAGTGCTGCTCCCTTCCAGAGCCTGCTGGCCGATTCCAGCTCCGACAGCACCGTCTGCCAGTCCCCCAGGCACAGGAAAAACTCGACTCCCTGGGCCGGCGGCTGGAGGTGCAGGGAGCCGTCGGGGTGCAGGGACAGCTGCCCGATGCCTGTCAGCCCAGCCCCCACCCGCAGCATCTCCTCCGTCTCCAGGATGCCCTTGGGCTTCTCCCCGATCAGGTACTGGCCCAGCAGGTCGCGGAAGCCGTGGGTTGGCTGCTGGAACCGCTCGTACACCATCTCCAGGGGCAGGCAGACAGCTTGAAGTGGGTTGTCCACACTCACCTGTGTCACTGCCTCAGGGCCTGGCGAGGCCAGCAGGAAGGGGACGGTGTAGATCTGCTCTGAGAGCACCCGCTCGCTCTCGCTCCTGCAGGTGCAGAGGGTTGGGGTGTGGAGAATCACAGAATCAGTCAGGCTGACCACTGAGATCACCATGTTCAACCTGTGACTGAATATCAGCCTGTCAGCTAGACCACGGCACTAAATGCCACATCCAGTCTTTCCTTAAACACCTCCAAGGATGTCAACTCCACTGCCTCTCTGGTGCTGGAGCCTCCTGCTCCCTGGACAGCTCATTCCAGTGTCTAATCATCCTCTACGTGAAGAAGTTCTTCCTAATCTGTAAGCAAAACCTCCCCTGGCACAGCTTGAGGCCATTTCCTGTTGTCTTGTCACTGGTTGCTTGGGAGAAGAGGCTGATCTCCAGCTGGCTACAACCTTCTTTCAGGAGGTTGTAGAGAGCAATAAGGCCACCCCAGTGTCTCCTCCAGGCTAAACATCCCCAGCTCCCTCAGCTGCTCCTCATCAGACATACTCCAGCCCTTCATCAGCTCTGCTGCCCTTTTCTGGACTTGCTCCAGCAACTTAATGGCCTTCCTGAGTTTAGGGACCCAGAACTGGACACAGGACTCGAGGTGTGGCCTCACCAGTGCTGAGTACAAAGGAATGATCACTGCCCTGTTCCTGCAGGCCACAACACAGAGAAGCTCTGAGCTAAGCATAGGGACTAAAGTTTTTAACCAAGTTATTTTCTGCCTCTCACATGGCCCCAGATGATGGGGGTCTGGACTCACTGCTGCAAGCCCCCTCCTGCAGTCCCTTCCCATCACTCACCAGCTTCGGGCCAAGCTGTTCCAGATCAGCCGATGCTCCTTCAGCAGCAGTTTCTGGATCACACCCTGCAGCCCCTCATGGTAGTGGCTGGTCAGTGTAGCCTGGGCTGGCAGCACTATGCCTAAGGACAAGGAATGTGTCACGGCAAAAAGAGGAGAATCCTGGCCCTTGTCCCTCGTGCAGGGCCACAGGGTGTCCTTACCTTCCAGAGCAACATAAGGCAGGCACCTCCCTTCAGCTGCAGACACCAGGGCTGGCAAATTGTCATCGACCTGGAGCTTTGGGGCCTCCTGGAAGAGCATGGGCTGAGTGTGAGCATGGGCAGGGACAGGCAGTGAGTAGGCCAAGAATGGCTCTGTGGAGATCTCTGGCAGGATGTGGCCTGCTCAGTTCTGCATCTCATGAAGTCACCAGAGGATACAGCAGGCTGCAGGCATCAGTGTGTGCACTCAAATCAAAGTGTGGAGAGCAGTGGGGAAGAGACAGTGGGCAGGAAAGAGCATCTGAGAGACAGGGCTACCTGTATGCGTGCCACGACTCTGGCTTTCCTCCTGTACAGGTAGTAGAAGAGGCCAGAGAAGGCGAGGCTGGAGCCCAGACACAGCAGCTCCCCCGGAGTGATGGGTTTGTCCATGGTACCAGGCTTGGGCGACAACGCCTGCAAGGTGAGCGTGTTGTCTGGGGAATGGGACCGTGTCACCCATGACAGGGACATCCCACTGCCTCGTTCTGAAGGCAGGAGTGTCCCTGGATCCCTGTCCCCACGGCGGCGCTGTCCCATTGCCCCTGACCCCAAGGCAGGGATGCTCCCCCACCCCTGTCCTCACGCTCAGCGGCCACAGAGCCAAGCCTGCCCACGGCCCCAGCGGGAGTAGTTCACCTACAGCACCCACAGGTGCCCGGTACCCGGCTCGATCCTGCATCCTGGGCCTAGCCGGGGCCCAGTCCCGCACCCGGGATCGGGCCGAAGCCCAGCACCCGTGATCCAGCCCGGGGCCTGGCCCAGGCTCCCACCCAGGTCCAACCCCCCGACCTGTCCAGTCCCAGCCCCCGGCTCGGCCCCGCCGCCGCGCCCGGCCCCGATGCCCCCGTACCCCCGAGGCGCCCAGGCCCGGACCCCGGCCCTACCGCGCTTCCTGCTGGGAAATGTAGTCCAGCCCTCGCGGTGAGGAATCGGGCCTGCCGTGACCAAACTACTCCTCCCGGCATCCCTCACGCTGAACTACAGTTCCTGTCATGCCCTGCGTCGTCCGCGGGCAGAACCACGACTCCCAGCAGCCTTTGCGAGCGTGTCTGTACGTGGCCGAGGAGCCACTCGGGGTCCCGGTGCCGAAGAGTTTGGGAGACCCCTGCGTGGGACGGGAGCCGCGCTTTGCGGGGTGGGACTGGCCGGGGCGGGCCCCGGAAGCTCGGAGTGGAGGCTCGGGGCAGGCTGGGATCACCCGCGCTGAAGGTGAAGCCCAGCGGGACCCCCGGGCTGGGCTTTACCGGGGAATCCCGTGGCTCTGACTTGTCCCCACCAGCCTTGCTGTTCTTCCCCATACCTCTGCTTCCCTCGTTCAGGGAATGTCCATCCAGACATCCCCCGCTCCCCTCCCTCGGGATGTCTCATGTCCCACGCGTCCCCAGCCTTGCAGTCACCCCCCTACAGCGGTCCAGACCCCTCCAGACCGCTTCTCCTTCCGCCCCGACATCGCCAAGGACCCGGGGCTGCTGGAGTAAGTGGAAACTGCTTTTAATCGTTAAATAAACTCGGCGACAGCCACCCACAGCTGAAGGCACCAGAGTCCCCGATGCCGCCCGCTGGTCCCAGCAGAGGTGGATGGGGAAGCCAAGCTGGAGTGGGAGGGGACATGGTAAGCGCGGAGCCTGGTGGCTCCCAGCCTCCATCTCCGGCAGGTTGGGGGCAGGAGCAGGGGAATCTTGGCTCTAGTGCTTTCCCTGGAACCCATTTAACCTGCCCGCCTGAGGGGGGAGGGGGAGGGGGATACGCAGCGCAGGGGACACTGAGCTGTGCCCGACTCAAGCACATCAGGGTTGGGGGGCAGAGCTGCGTTTTGGGGGTGCTACAGCCTCTCTGCCGGCCGTGTCCAGCCCCCAGCTGTGGATGGGGCTGCGATGGGTGCCTGGTGTGGGGCCGCGTGTGCCGGGGAGGGTGCAGAGGTGGGGCGTGCACTGTGAGCACAGGAGGGGGTCTGCTCTCTGCCCGTGGCCAGCTCCGGCAAACAGAGGTCTGGGGAGGGGGGCACAGCAGAGCATCATCCCCTCTGTCCCCAGCACCCTCCCCGTCCCTACCACACCTCACAGTGCTTGCCGGGGTTCATGGGGGAGCCCAGGGGGCAACCGAAGTGTTCGACAAAGTCCCGGGAGTTGCTGAGGGTGCCGATGACACGGTACTTGTCGGGGCTGTGGGGGTCGGTCACCAGCCCTTCGTGGGAGCTCTCAGGCGTCCGGACGGAGCACCAAACCTGAGGGAACGGCAGCAGCCTCAGGGATGTGGATAGAGCACACCCCGGTGCGGGATGCGGAGCTGTGGGGTGGCTCCGAGGAGCCAGGGAGAGGCGGGCAGCCCATCATCTCACTCTGCCCTACCTGCGCAAAGCCCACGAAGAAGAGCTGGTGGTTGGTGAGCCCCAGGGCTGGCAGGTGCTTCTCCTCCCCATTCTTCTGCAGCCAGGACTTGTAAGCCTGTGGGAGAGCTGGCCTGAAGCTCTGGGAAGGGCCAGACAGGACAGGGGTCCGTGTCCCCTCTGGTAGGCGGCACTCACGTTGTAGGCTGCCTTGAGCCCGCCGTTGTCAGCGATGTTCTCGCCCAGTGTCTGCCGCCCGTTGACCTTCTCACTGTGGACAGTGTAGCGGCCATACTGCTCCGTCATGCACGCTGTCCGGTTCTTGAAGGCCTCCAGGGAGGAATTCTGCCACCATGGCCGCAGGTTCCCCTCTTTGTCGTATTCCCGTCCTGCAGGACCGAGCCGTGGGTTGAGATGGGACCATGGGAAGCCGTCCCCTCTGCTTCAGGGGTTCCCGAAGCAGAATGGGGTGTGGTGGGGGAATGGGCACTGGGGGATGCCAGGGGGACCTGGCACCTTGGGTCCACACCCAGGGAGGAAGGTGTCCCCCAGCCCTTGCTATGGGCAGGCTCTGCCTGGGGTTCAGCCATGTGCTTGGGTCCCCAGGCATCCCCCGGTGCATTCTCGCTATCCCAGCCCAGATGTGTGACCCCAAATTCCCTCATTGACCCCATGTCGGCTCCGAGGCTGTGGTGAAGGTGCAAAGCAGAGTGGATGCGAGAGGGACCCATCTCATGCCCTGGAGGGAGGAGGATGAGAAGGGGGCTGGGGCTGCAGACACTGTGTCCTCACCAAGCAGATGGAGCGAAAGCTGCACAGAGAAGCCGGGGGGAAGTATCAGCAGGTGCCACCTGGGAAGACAGGACGATAGAAGGGGGTGGCCAGGCGGGCACGAGCACACGTGATGCAATGGATGGCAAAGCAGGACCCCTGTGCACCCAGGGCACCTCTTCCCCATGCCAAGGGCAGGGACTGGGGGGGGGGGATAGGAAGGTGTCAGGGCTCAGTGCCAGCACTGCCTGTAGGCTCACCTTGATCATCAAATGCATGGGTCAGCTCGTGCCCCATCACCACGCCGATGCCACCAAAATTAAGGGCTCTGTGGGGCCATGGGAAAGAACCAGGTAAGTACAGGATGTGTTAATGATGCTGTTGCAGCCCACCCCATCTCTGTCTGGGCACCCAATGAAACTCTGCTCCAGCTGGGAATCATTCCTGTTGGAGACACTGGTGGCCCTAAGGGAACTCAGGCTGTCTTGACTACAGGATGTAAAGCCTTGAGGGACGGTCAAGCCCTTCAGGGCTTTTATATATGACTGGGGGGGGGGGGCTCTGTGGCATGCTGGCCCTGATCCAACCCATGCTTCCAGGAGGTGTCCCCCATGCCAGACTCACTTGGGGTGGTTGCGGGCGTAGAAGGGAGCCTGGAGGATCCCAGCAGGAAAGACGATCCCGTTCTTGGTGGGCAGGTAATAGGCATTGACAGTCTGTGGGGTCATGCTCCACCTGGGGCAGGGAGGTGGGACAGGGGACAGGCAGGGGTGTGTCCCTCTCATCTCAGCCCTGGCACCCTCCTGTGCCATTGTCCACCACAGGGCCCTGCCCAAGGTTGACATTTTTGCCCCCATCCTGTTACCAAGGACCTTACCTGGGGATAAGCTACGGCTACCACAGGTGACCTGTGCTACCACAGGTGACCTACAGTGTTGTGCTACCCCATGAGGGTGACCTCCTCCCCACTGAACCAATGCCATCCAGGCACCGAGGATCACATCCTCCCCTCCTCCCCCCCGAGCCCACCCCTTACTGGTCGCGGTTGGGGGGTTTCCGGAGCTGGTCGGCCATCACTTTGGCAGAGAAGTTGTAGAAATTGAGCATATTTTGGAAGAAGGAGTCCTCAGAGACCTCATACTGGTGAGGAAGAGGAGGGATGAGGACAGGTCACTGGGGTGGTTCCCCACACCCTGGCCAGGATGAACTCAGTACTGGGGTAGCTTTGCATATTTGTTGTCCCAAATAGGGACATCCCTTGACAATGGGGCCCTCCCAGAGCTTGGCATGACCAAGCCTCTCCCTCTCCCCACAAGCCAGGTGCCCCCTACCCCATCATAGACATCATCCAGCTCCTTGTTGTCCAGAATGAAGTCAGGGAAGCCAATCATGTCGTAGATGGCATCCGCCTGCATGGGGAGAGGCCGCAGCAATAAGAGGGGTGCGCTTATATGGATAGGGTGAGGTTTCCCATCCACTTCCCTCCCTGGGGTCACCTTCTCCTTTGCAGCCTGTCTGGTCTTCTCATCCATCCAGTCCAGCTGGTCCAGGGACACCTCGAAGGCTGCACGGATCTCACTGATCATCTCCTCAGCCTGGGGAGGGGTGGGAATGAAGGTCCCCTACCCCCCACAATGCCTTGGTGGGGACAGGGTGGACAGGGTGCAACCTCCCCGTGGCTGGGGGTCCTATTTCCCAGCACCCTTCCTTCCAGCCCTGGGGCTTGGGTGGAATCGAGATTCCCACAGATGGTCATGGGGAGGGGATAGGGACAGAAGTATTCTCACGATGGCCTTGCTGTCCCGGTCAAAGGTGGCTTTGACGAAGAGGGAGCCCAGCGCAAAGCCCAGTGTGTCATCCGTGTTGGAGATGCAGGTTTGCCAGCGGGGTGTGCAGGACTGTGGGAGTGAGATGAGGGTCCATGAAACCCTCAGCCCACTCCCCTGCTCCTCTGCCTTCACCCAGCCTGGCTCTGCCTCCTCATCAGAGGGGAGATGCACAGCAGCAAAACCCCCATCCCAAAGGATAATCCCTGGGTTCCCACTGAAGCATCCAGGTTTTAGCATTCCGAGGGCATCTGAAGGACAGAGGAGGTCCTGACTGCTTCCATGCTGAGGGTAGAGGGGTCTGATCCCAGGGCCTTCCATTACCTTCCTGGTGCCATAGAGTGTCTCCAGCAGCCTCTCCTGGGCTGTCTCGAAGCGCTGGTCCAGGCTGGAGGCCGTCTTCTGCACCAGATTCCAGATCAGGTAGTTGTTCAGGATGCTGCAGGGGCAGAGAGATGCTGCAGCTCACCACGGTCTATGACTTCAAGACACTGATGAGCCCAAAATGTGCCCCTGCAATGGGAGCCACAGCCAGGGGTATGAAGGAGCCTCACCTCCTGTCAGTGTCATTGATGAGGTCAGATACCTGCTGGAGATAGGTGTCCCCATACACCACCACAGGCTCCGTGTCTGCCAGCTCCAGTGGGGCCAGGGCGTAGGACAGGTAATCCAGCCAGTCAATGGCAGGGGCCAGCAGCTGGAGGGGACACAGGAATGTGGCACCAAGGGCTTGGCATGGCTCTGCTTCATCCTGCTCAGCATGGAGGGGATATCCTGGGGCAGGAACTGTGTTTTCTGGGAAGGACCCAAAGTCCCTCACCACTCCAGATCCTTCTCTGCACCCCTCCTGCTACTCCTAATGCTGCAGGACAAGGAGGGGCCCCTGGACCCCACAATATGAGGTGGCAGCTTCCCCCCAATGGTAACAGCTGGGATGGATGGGCACTACTCTTCAACATCCAATGCATGTCCCACAGCAGATGGGGCTGCCCAAGGTGTCCCAGAGTGAGGACAGCGATGGGCACAGTGGGCCCTCGGTGCCCTCTGGACAACTTCATGTATGTCCCAGAAGAGTCTCCCCAAGCTGATCTGGGCCGTGCCCACCTGCAACTCTGCAATGCTCATCTTGTGGTAGATCTTCTCATCATCTCGCCGCTCAGCCTGGGGCACAGTGATGTTGGCCAGCTGGGTTTCAAAGTCCAGCACCTGCTGCATCTGGAGGCGGGTGGGCTCTGGGGTACCCCCCAGCAGTGTGCCCAGCTCTACCATGTAGTCCAGGTATGCTGCCAGAACCTGTGGAACCCCAAGCCCTGCCTCAGTGACAACCACAGCTCATCCCACTTTCCTGGGATGGGCATCCAATAGGCAGGATGGAGATGCCAGGTGTGTCCCAGTGCTGCTTGCACCCCATTGCCATGGATTTCCCCTGATTGCTGTTGGCAGCATTCCCAGCACCCAGCCTCACCCTCTCGTTGGCAGTCTTGTTCAGATAGTAATCCCGGGATGGGAGGAAAAGCCCCGACTGGTCCACCTGGGGGAGAGAAGGGCAGTGTAGACATTCCAGTGTCCCCCAGTGTCTGCAACCTCTGGGGGACAAGGTGCCAACCTGGATGATGTTGCTGTTGGAGCTCTTGGAGTCTGCACCCACATACACCGTGAAGAAGGGGGTTGCTCTGTACGTGCCTGACACACTCTTGAGTACCTCCATGAAGCTGGTTTGGTTCCAAGAGCCAGTGATGTTCCATCCCCCAATCTGACAGCAGACAGACCCGACACCTCAAGGAGGGAGGGGGTGCATCCCCAAGGTCTACTCCCTCCCCAGTTACACAAAGAGCTAAGCAGGAGGTGTGCTGGGCTGAGCCCTGACAGCTCAGCTCACATGTGGGTGTCTGCCCACCTTGTCAATGAGCTCCATTAGTGGCTGGGAGCCCAGCTCCTCTATTCTCTGCTCCTTGAGGCAGGACAGGTAGTACCGCTGTGTCTTCCTCTCTGCCTCACTGCTGGAGTTGAAGGTGGCGTTTTCTGCGGGAGGCTGTGGGTCAGCCCCAGTGACACAGAGGTCACCCCCTCAGTGTCTGTGACCCCTTGGTGCCCACCTAGGAGGTGCTTCATGATGGCCTGATTCTGGTCCCAGATGCTGTTGAAGGTGCTCCACTTGGAGCGCCCGTTGGGCAGTGGGTTCCTCTTAATCCAGCCCCCACATGAGTACTGGTAGAAGTCCTGGCATGGGTCCATCTCTGTATCCAGGGCCTCCAGGATCTTGCTGGCCACCCGGACACAGGCATCCGTCAGGCACGTGCTGTGAGAGGGATCTGGCAGGGAAGGCATGCCTGGGGCTGGGCGAGTGTACTGGGGGAAACCGAGGCACGGAGCGGGGCCAAGCCCTGTCTGTACCCCAGGATGGGCAGAGCACCTGGAGCAGGCACCCTGGGCTGACCCATCACTCCTCATCCTCCCGTGTCCTCCCAGGTGTGGGGACGCCACTGCCGAGTCTCCCTACCTCTGCGGTACTGAATGGCCAGAGTGACGACGGCGACACTGAGCAGCAGGGCCAGGGAGATGGCGACGGCACAGAGCACCAGCTCCAGCTGGCTGCGCGAGGCCAGGCGGCTCAGCAGCGTCCCCGGCCCCTTCTGAAACCCCACCTGGGCAGGAGTAGGACCTGCCATCGCACCATGGGCGGCCGAACATCACTGCCCCCCCTTCCCTCTCCACCACTCCCCGGTGCCTGACGTGGCTGCATGAGGACGTGGGGACCAGGGCATCCCTCCCCACCAGCCCTGGCAAGCCGGTGGTGGGTGCTGGCAGCCCCTCTCAAGCCTCAAGGAAGGACGATCGTCCAGGCACACTCTGTGCCGCATTTTGGCTGACTCCCAGCACATCCCTGGGGACAGCCAGGTCTGGCTTGGCTCCCATCCTTGCTCCCACTGCCCGCTTGGCTGCAGGCAGGCCCCAGAGGATGAGGACTGGGCTAGAGAGGATGGAGAGGGGAAGGATGGAGGAGTCGGGGCAGACCTCACCTCCACGCTGTCGGGAGAGGCGCTGCCATCACCCGCTGGCTCTGGCCCCTCCTCGTCCTGCAGCGTGGCACGCTTGTAGTTGGGCATCTGCTAAGGGAGAGAGCAGGCTGAGGCAGGGGCGTGGGGGTAGCTGTTCCCCGCCCTGCCACACCCTCTGGCTCTTAGAGCAGGGCCCAGTGCCTGCTCAGTGAGTACACAGTGGGGCTGAGGCAGGCCGTGGCCCCCCTCAGTGTGCCTGGGCCTCCCCCAGAGGTTGTCCCCACCCCTGTGTGGCCCTGGAGAGCACGGGGAGAGCTGCTAATGAGGGGCTTGGGGGTGGTCACCGGAGCATCTCTCTGCATAGCCATGGCATCAGCCCTGCTGACAGGTGACACATTGCCACGGAGACATGGTCCCCGTCACCAAGCAACGGTTTCCTAGTGCTGCTGTCTCACCCCTCCTCCCCTGACTGGAACTTTCCATGCAGATGTGCACTGGTCTGAAACATCTGGAAGTGCTTCCAGCCCCATCCTTGCTCCGGGGGTGACCAGGATGCAGGACAGAGCGTGCAAGGGGAGAAGGGGCACTGCAGTGTGTGCAAGTCAGCAGGGCAGGGTCCTCCTTACTCCTGGCCTCGCAAGGCAGCTTGCACAGATCCAGTCAGCCAAGAGGGAGGTGGTGGAGTTGAGCCAGCAGTATTGGAGGGGGGGATAAGCTAGAAGGAGATGCTGGAGGTTTTGGTGGAGGAGAATCAGCAATGCTGCCGGTTGTGAGCTATCCTTAGGCATCCAGAGTTAACGCCTGGGTGGGTTGCAGCTCACCCTCCAGTCTGTGCTGCAGACTAAAGTGAATGCCCAGGGCTGCCTGCACGGCTGGTGTCGCGGGCCTGGAAGGAGCTGGGGTGGGATGGATGATGGGCAGGGGGGAAAGCAAAGAGACTGCCTCATGCCCAGCTCTGCCCACTGTCACACTGCTGGGATGGGGAGGGGGCATCGCCATGGACTGCAGCAGGAGGGTGGGATTGGCAGGAGTTGGCAGGAGCCCCCCACTGAGTTGGGCTCTTGGGAGATGCTGACATTAGGAGGGATTGCTCAGCATCCTCTAGGAGCTTGGTCAGTCTGCCCTCCCCCAGCTCCCCTCAACCTGCTCCTTTCCCCTCCTGGGTGGTCCTCATCCTGGGCAATAGCCAGCATCCCCTCTTCAGCATCTTCTATGTCATCCTCAAGGCAGGAGCCTATTTCTGGGGCTCCTCCTAACCCCTCTATAGGGTTGAGACCTATGGTGGGAACAGGGCCCCCTGCCCCCTCCAGAGGTGCTGTCTTGGGGGTCACCATCTGAGCAGCATTACTGTACCTTTCGTGCCTTGGTGGAGTAGGGTTTGTGGGGCCATGTCTGAACCATCCCAGTTCCCTCTGTCCAGCCCCAGGCAGGGATTTGGAGGGTATCCTTCCTCCACCATGGGGGACCCTCTAGCCACTCAGTTCCCTTAGCCCCGGCACCTCGCAGCCCCTGCATCCCAAAGACTCTCACCGCCCCCGGTAATCCACCAGTCCCCCCCGCCCTCCCTCCCTCCGNCGCCGCAGCGCCGCCTGCCTCCGTCGCCGCCATGGCCCGCACCGGGCGCCGCGCTGCCGCCAAGACCGGCACCGGGGCTGGGCAGGGATGGAGCCGGGCGGAGATGGGGCCGCACCGGAGGGATGGAGCCGCAGGAGCTGAGAGCGGCGGCGCGCGGACCGCAGGCACCGGGAGGGGGCGACGGGGTCCGGCGGCCCGGGAGGGGCTGGAGCGGAGACCCCGGTGCCCAGCCCGGTCGCACCGCTCAGCTCCTCTTGGCCTGGCCCCCCCACAGGGTGACCGCCGTGCGCACGGGAGGAGCTCCGCACCGGCACCCGCGCTGGAATCTACACCGGCACCTCCGCTTGCACCCCCAGAGAGCCGCAAAGCCGCCGAGACGGTGAGCCGCAAAGGCACCCTCAGCCTCCCTCACCGACACTGGCACTCGGACCGGCGCCCACACCAGCACGGGCAGCGGAACTCGGGCTCACACCCGGCTGCCCGCAACGGGCACCGGCACACGCGCACAGGGACACACGGACCGGCTCCTGTCTTCAGCGCTCAGCGGGGGCACTCAGCGCCGCACGGTACCGGTCACTGGCGCCGGCAGCGGGTAGTAATGGTGCACAGCCGCAGCAGCACCCTCTGCTCCGGTACCTGGGCACACCCCCCGGGCAGCGCCCGCACCGGTGGATGCACACACACACACTGACACCCCATCCCCAGTACCTAAAGGACGGCACCCCTATGTCACCCTTAGGCCCATACCACAGCAGACGCACCCAGGGGTGGACAGCCATGGTAAGAGCCTTGGCGGTGAGCGAGGAGAAGGCCGTGGCTGTGCACAACTTCACACCTTGCCTTGATAGTTCCCAGCCCTGTGTGACCACCTGTCCGGGGTCAGGCGTCACCGCAGGTCCCTCGCTTGGTGTCCGGGGTGCTGCTTCACAGGGGGTGAAAGTGCTCCCCGGGGTGCCTGGCAGGACAGGGTGAGGGAGCACCACCTGCCCAAACCGTAGAGCCAGGGACACAGCATGGCACATGTGAGCAGGAGGGGTGTGTGTGAACACAGGTGGTGGGGCACCAGGGTGCCCACGGGTGTCTGTGACATGTGGGGGCCACGGCAAGCCTGCCAGCAATGCTATCTACATCACTTACTCAGCTCGGGTGGCAGCAGTGACCGTGCCACGGTGGTGGAGACTCGAGTCTCCAGCTGCCAGTGTCGCTGCCGGTGCCAGCGTCAGTGCCGGTGTCAGTTCTGACATGTCAGTGTCAGTGCCGGTACCGGTGTCAGGGTCAGTGCTGGTGCCAGTGCCGGTGCTGGCATCATTGTCGGTGCCCGTGTTAGTGTCTGTGTCAGTATCGGTGTTAGTGCCGGTGTCATTGTCAATGTCGGTACCGGTTTCAGTGTCAGTGTCGGTGCTGGTATCATTGTCAATATCGGTACCGGTTACAGTGTCAGTGTCGGCGCCGGTTTCATTGTCAGTGCCGGTGCCGGTTTCAGCG
>WAAG01009850.1:308382-356648 GCA_013390105.1 Tichodroma muraria | reverse complement strand
CAGCCGCCGGTTTGGCCGCCGCGGCCTGGGGGCGAGGCCGCGCTTGGGCCTGGCGGGGCCGGCCGCTCTCGAGCCACCGCCGCGGCCTGTCCCAGCCCCGCCATCGGTGATCCTCGTCTTGTTCCCCACTCCCCCGTGCGTTCCCGCCTCCCCGAACTGCTGGTTCCGTCCCCCGGCCCCTCACTCGGACCGAGCTGGGGCTTCCTGGACCCCCTCCCGGGCAGGGACCCTCCGCCCCGTCGGCGGGCCCAGCACAGGCCGCGGCCCGGCCTCTCCCGGCGCAGGAGAGGCGGCGGCGACTCCGATTACAAACAGCCGCGGCGGTGCCCCGTTGTCCCCGCGGGACGGAACCCGCATTCCCCGGCCCTGCTGGGCTACCCGGGCCAGTGCGAAGCCGGGGCCGGGCCGGGCTCCCCCCGCGGGGCCCGACCTGATCTCTCTCTCTCTCTGTCTCCCCGCTCCCTCGTCTCTCCCAGTCAGTCGGATGAACGGTCTCTGCAGGCCCGCTCAGCCGGCCCAGGTTTTTCCCGCGGGGGGGTGAGTATCCTGCTCGCTCCCGGTTGTGTCTGGCGAGGAGACCAGGTCTGTTTGTCCCCGGGTGTCCCTGTCTCCTGTGAGACAATCGTTCCCCTCTGTTTTGGGGTGATTGATCTCAAGGCCTAGCTAAGCCTTGAGACGGGCTCAGGTGCGGGCTGTCTGTGGCAGGCGCTTGGGTCCCCCGTGAGAAGGGGCCCGGGGGGAGCACTGGGGGGTGCAACCCAGTCCCTGCCACCTCCTGAGACTCTGTCAGGGCCCATATCCACTGGGGTTGTGGCTCGGAGGATCCCTGTGATGGGGTGGCATCCCCCATACCAATGTGCAGCCCTGGGGGGATTGGGGTGCCCCATTTTCCAGTGTTGGTGGGACGTGCCTGGCAGTGCCCGCAGCGGGTCCGGGGGCCGGCAGTGCTGACGCGTCCAGGCGTCAGATTACAGGAGGCACCAGGGCTGCTCCCTTGGGTGTCAGGCCGGCAACGGGCTTGCCGGGTGCCATGGGGTGTAGGGGACCCCTGGCAGTGTGGGGGGTACTACCTCTCCTTCCTGCCGCGGTGGCCTTTGCACTGGGGCGGGGAGAATGGCACTGGCTGCCAAGTCCTTCCTGGGACAGCCGGGCGGGTGTCCGGGCCACCTGGGTGCTAGTGGTGGCAAGGGCTGCAGACTCCCCTGGGCAGGGCAATGGGCAGGAGTGTCGGTGGTGTGGGGGGATATGGAAGCTGCTCCCTGCCTTCCCTGGTAGGTGTTTGTGGTGTATGCTGGGGACCCGGCGCCACCGGCAGGAACAGGTTTGGCCGGCCGGGGGAAGCGCTTAGTAGGTCAGCCGGGGTGGAGCTGGGCACGGCTGACGCCGGGGTGCCGCCGGCCCACCCAGCCCCCCCGGAGTTAGTGGTGGCCTAGGTGCTGGCGGCAAATCATGGGCATTGGTGCCCACTTTTGTGTAGGGGCCAGACAGGCTTTTTGGGGTCACCTTGGATGGGTTAGTCCTGCTGATGGGCATGGCTGTGTTTGGGGCATGATTGGGGGCTCTGCTCTGAAGGGTGTGAGTCCAGTCTGGGTGACTTGGTAGTCAGTACCTGCCGCATCTTCCCTGTGGCCCAGTGGGGCAGGAGGGGGTGGCTGGTGGTCTGTGCCGTGGTGGGATGCTGTCTGTGGGGCATGGCTGATGCCTTGCTTTACACTGATAGGCTGTGGGGCTGGAGATTTGCAGATTTTAGGGCTGATGTGGACAGGGGACAGCCTGGGATACTGTCATCTCCAGCTTATGCCCACTGTCCCGGTTCCTACAGATAGCGAGGGGATCCTTATGCACAACCCCATGAAATGAACAAAGCTCCACAGCCCACAGGAGGAGCCCCGACTGCCCCGCACCCTGCCCCTTCTCCCGGACTGCCGCAGGTAACCATCCCCTGCAGGGTTGGGGGACCCAGCTTTGCCTCCCCAGTTGGTGCCAGGAGCAGCAGTACCATCTCTTTACCTCCCTGCATTCTTCCAGCCGACGTTCCCACCTGGTCAGACGGCACCTGTGGTTTTTAACCCGGCACCGACCTCACAAATGAATACGCCTTCTCAGCCGCGCCAGGTAAGGATTTTGCCCAGAGCTGCAGAGGGTGATAAAGGGTATCCAGCAGCTTTCTGCTTCCTGGCCGAGTAGCCCATGCTGCCATGGAGCCCACGGGTATTAGGAGCAATGTGGTGCCCCTCGGGCTGGTGTGTGCCTGTGAAGGGGGAATGAGCCCATGATCTGGACCACGACTGCTACCTAAGGACCTCCTGGCCCTGGGATGGGGGGGCAGGCGCCTCCAACGAGGATGCCCACGGAGTGACTGCTCTTCTCTCCTTCCTCCCCTGCCCCAAACCTCCCTTTCCTCCTCTCTCAGTTTCCAGCAGGGCCTCGGGCTATTCACCAGCAGGTACTAACCCGCTTCCCCTGCCCTGCATGCTGAACACCCTTCCCTGACACTGCACAGAAACATCCACCTTGGGCATGAAGGGGCTGGGGAGCATATGGGGACCCCAGAGTCTGGGGACAGTCTGGTCTGGGGAAAGTACGGGATGCCTGCTCAACTTTGGTAGGTTTCTCTGGAGTGTCTCCCTAGTTCCTCCTTGCATGAAGCCTGCAGCATGTGGCTGTGCCTGTGCTAACTCTGGCCCAGGCTCTTGCTTCTGCCTGTGCCCTTCCCTATCTTCCTTTTCCTCCCTGCTTTGCTTGGTCTCCCAAGGCCCTGCAGTGGTGTGCAAGGCTCTGGACCTCCATCAGCCCTCTTGTGTAGAGGAGCTGCTGCGGACAGATCTGGTGACATCCTTGGCTGTCTGGGACCTCGTCAGATCCATCCCTGCCCCTTGGGAGATCCCAACAGGGGACCTCAGTATAATTGGGATGTGGGCAAAGGGCTCCCTGGCCTCTTGTCCCTTCCTCTGCTATCCCTGTCCCATTGTCAGTAACTCCTGTCTCTCTCTTTCCCCCTTTCCCTCTGTATGCGTGCGCTTGCTAACAGGGAGGATTCAGGTCTCTTCAGGTAACGCTTTTTCCTTGCCCCGGGGGCACGTGCGCGGACCCTTCCTTTCCCACTCGTCGCTGGGCTGGAGCTGCCGCTCCCGGGGATGCTCTTGCCCGGCAAACAAGCTTGGTCGGGATGAACGGCATTGGCCGGGGTGGGAATAGGGAGCTCCACATGTTGTCCGGCTCCGGCATGGCGGGACTACAGGTCCCAGCATCCACCGCGAGCGCCGGGAGCCGGTGCAGAGCACGCCGGAACCGGCCGCCGCCGAACTGCGTGCGGCCGTGGCCGGCCCCGGGCGCTGGAGCTGCCGGCCCCGGGAGGGCTGGGCCGGGGCCGCACCGGGCATGAGCTGGGTCGGGTGGACCCAGGTGGCCCCGCAGGTGCGTGGGGACAGGATGGTGCTGGGGTGGGGGGGTGGCCTTGGCACCGCTGCCGAGACGGTGCTGCATCCCGACAGAGTGGGGGGGCTGGTGTCTTCCCCCTGTGTGCGGTGGTGGCAGATAAAGCTGCTGGAGCTCCTGCTGATGCTGTGCACCATCTCTCCCCAAGCATTTCTACCAGAACAGGGCACAGCCTCCCGCCAGTGCGTCCCGCGTGCAGAGTAACACGACGGCTCGGCCCGGCCCTCCTGCTCATGTGTATCCAGCTGCTTCCCAGGTGATGATGATACCCTCCCAGATATCCTACACACCTTCCCAAGGAGCCTATTACATTCCCGGACAGGTGAGAGCTATGCTTTGGACTCTGTGGTAGGGGGTTGGGATGGGCACTGGTGGAAGGTGTTGCCTGGGCTTGGAGCCTAGGTGTGTTTTGGGAGGGTGGAAGAGGTCTTGAGACTCTTCAAATCAGCACCCACTGATTTAAGCAGGGTGCTGCTGCCTCTGTAGAGAGGTGGCAGGCAGTACTGGTCCCCTCCCCAACAGTTCCTCGAGGCACCTGGTGTCTACTCTGCCTGTGTCCTGCTCACTGCCCTGGTGTACAACTAGTTCACAGGCAGGTTTGGGGTTGCGTCGGTGTTTTGGGGGTATGCCTGTGCCCTGCAGGGGACATAACTGGCTTTTCTTTTTCTCTCCCATTGCAGGGTCGCTCCACGTACGTTGTCCCGACCCAACAGTACCCGGTCCAACCTGGCGCCCCTAGTTTTTACCCTGGAGCCAGCCCCACAGAGTTCGGGACTTACGGTACAGACAGAGGGGTTGCTCCGCTCCCCGGTGCTCTTTCAGTGCCAGCAATTCCCTGTTTTTTTGCTCCCCTGCCTCTGGCCTCCGTGCATCCCGCTGAGCTGAACACGGCTCACTGTGGCTGACTCTGACTCCATTGCAGGATGTTTTGGGGGACAGTTGCTTGTCACCCAGCAGCACTTCATGTCCCAATGGTCCATTCGCACCAGTCCACTCGCCCCTGTCCGTTTCCAAATTGAGGCTGTTTAATATTTAACTCTGCTGGCGGAGGGCTGGGGCAGACTTTATCCCCTGCTCCCCCTCACTTGCTGTCAAAGTGGTGAGCAGTTCAGTGCTTGCTGACCCCCTCAGCTCCTGCTCCCCAGGGTGCTCTGTGCCTGCCCCCTCCTGGTGCTTAGGGAGTGTGATCTGAGCAGCCCCTCCTCCTTCCCCCTGCTCGCATGTGGCCACCCGGGCTGTGACTATATTTAGGCTTGGTTGGTCCCGGGAGGCCCAGCAGACACAGAAATGTGAGCCGAGGCCTCCGGCCTGGCCCCGGCACAGCAGCAAAGCATAACCGGGGCAGAGATGGGCTTCTCCTGAGCCAGGTACGTGTCCAGCCTCCCTCCCTCTTGTCTCAGGGCCCAGCCAGCCCCTCAGAGGAGGGAGGTGTGGCCCCTGGCAGTGACTGTCTCCTGTGCTTGGGCCAGGACACTGCTGCACCTTTGTGCACAGCCCTGGGACATGCTCTGGGTATCTCTTCGAGATTCCAGGATGGGTGTGCCCCCATCCTCTGCTTTGAGGCTGCTGTGGCTCTTCCTGGGGAAGCTGGCAGCATCTTGCCTGTTGCCCAAAGGACTGGTAGGGTGACCCGGCATAGTGTTCCCCTTGACAAATGAATCAGATCGGGTCTTCTGTCTGGTCCTCAGGGCTAGGCAGCTCAGGATCTTCTTCCTTCCCCCCCATGCCCGACCCATCCCAATGTGAGGCCCATTCAGCGTCCCTGCATGTCCCCTGAACAAAGGGAGGGTCCCTGACTCAGGAATGAGGCAGCCACCAGAGCACCTTGGTTGACTTCCAGGGTCAGTGCAGCAAGGAAGGTGCTGGAGTCAGAGGAGGCCAGGACCCAGCTGTGCCTGTCCCAACACACCCATATCCCTGTGGCACTACTCTGGGGTGATGCTTACGGATGCCCTGGGAGGAGTGGAGCACCTCTTGAGGGCTGTGCCAGCCCTGGGTGGGGTCCAGCTCTGCCTCTGGCTCTCAGCATAGCTCCTTCCTCTGGGCTGGGCTCACCAGGGTCTCGGGCTGCACGGGGAGCCTGAGCCCCTCAGCCTGGGTGTGAATGGAGGCTGCCTGGTGCCGCCCTCGAGCTGGTGCCGGCCCTGGGAAGATAAGGGCGCAGGCAGGAAGGCGGCTGCCTGTGGAGCCAGGACGCCTGTACCTGACATGGCCGAGTGTCCAGGCAGGGCTCTTAGTGGCGTGGAGCTGGTGGGCACGGTGGATGCCTGCAGGGCCTGGCTGGGCGTGGGGGTGGCGCAGGGACGCTCTCTGCTTCACAGGGAAGGAATTCGGTCAGGCCTGTCAGGCGGGTTGGGACAATCCAGGCCGGATGCGATGGGGGTTCGCTGCAGAGCAGCAAGGGCTCTCTGGGCTCCTGACCGACCCCTGTGTTTGGGAGATCACGGAGACTTCAGGACGGGCTTGGAGGATCTGAGTTGGCTGGTCTGACGCTCTCTCCTCTCCTTCAGCGGGTGCGTATTACCCGGCGCAGGGGGTGCAGCAGTTCTCAGCGGGGGTCCCCACTGCCCAGGTCATTGTGAGCCAGCAACCACCGATCCCCCCAAAACGAGAACGCAAGACGGTAAGGAGCCATCTGCCTCCAGGCATTGGGGGTACTTGTGCCCAAGGGTGTGTTCGTGTGCAGGAGGGGGATGGTGTCAGCCCCAGGTGCTGGTGGTGTGTGGGATGGAATGTGGTGCAGCATGCCAGGGGAAAGGGTTGGCACAGGGCTGTGTCCCCATAGGCTGGAGGGCTTAGCAAGGGAACTGGGGTGCACGGTGGGTGCTGGCGACCTTGGCCGTCCTGGCGGGCAGCGTTGTGCTGAGTCATGGCTCCCAGGAGGGCGGGGGTGCCGCGGCTGCCAACTGCTGTCTGCTCCCGGAGATGCCGGTGCTCAGAGGCCTCGCATGGGGCCTATTTATAGTGGGGAGCTGGGTGGCTGCTGGCATGGCCCTATGCTGGGGGGCAGGGGTTGCCACTGGGAAGTGGGGTGCTGGCCTTTCCTCATCAGAGATGGGTTGAGCTCTGCACTTGGTATTCTGGGAGCTGGTTGTGTTCAGAAGGTGGAGAATACAGGACTCCTGGTTGCACTTTGTCTTGCACTGTAGTCCCAGGCAGACCCACGTGTACCTCTCCAGTCGCCATGCAGTGGGGTGCCCTGTAGTTTGTGCTGTACCCATGACAGACATGGGACAAGTGAGGCTGTGGACATATAGGGTGTGTCTGGGATAGCACAGAGCTCACTGTGGTTTCTGTGTGCTGAGGCTAGTCCCCTGTATTGTCCCCAAAATGAGGGGGGCGTCCTTGCAGCCCCTGTGCCAGGACAGTGATGCCTTGGGGTCCCCTGACTTCTGGAGGTGGGCACTGGCCTGGGGACCTACTCGCTCCAGCTGCCTGTTGCGATGGCTTGCAAGGCACTGGTGCAGGACAGTGTCTGTAGTGCCCTGTGGTGAGGGGATGTGGCACCCCCTGGTCCCCAAACTGCGTGGCCAGGACAGGCACTGCAGTGAATGAACCTCCCTTTTCCCTCAGGAGAAGGGTGTCCTGGGGGTGTTGGGCTCAGGGAAAGGGGTTGGCCTGTGTGTTGTGTCCTGCACCCTGCCAACAGCTTCCCCACTCTGCTCTGATTCTTGGATAGATCCGAATACGAGACCCCAACCAAGGCGGCAAAGACATAACAGAAGAAATTATGTCTGGAGCAAGGACCTCATCCACCCCCACCCCTCCACAGGTAAGTGGACCCTCTTTATTCCCAGCTGGGGCAGAGAGAAGTGCACGTGGCCCTGTTCAACTCCCTCTTTGCCCCCTCAGGCTGGAAGCGGTTTGGAGCCCCAGGCCAATGGAGAGACCCCCCATGTAGCAGTTATTGTCCGGCCCGGTAAGTGCCCGTGCCAGGGCTGGGTGTGCCAGCTGGCATGGCTGCAGCCAGGTTCCCTGGTGTTGGCATTCCAGGCTGTGAAATGCCAACCCCACTGTTCCTTGGCTCTCCTGAGGCTTGGGGGATCAGAGGCCATTCCTGCATACCTGGGGACCTGCGTCCCCTGGATCCAGGAGTGTTTATGGGGGCTGTATACGCACCTTCATCTGTCCCACGTGCACTGGAGGACCCCTATTATCCCCATCACCCATTTGTGATGTGGCTTGGCACATCTGTCCCTATCACTCTTGAAGATAAAGGGGTCTGGGGAGGAATGTGGGATGAGCAGGGGATCAGAGAGTTGTCTGTTAATGCCATCCACCTTGCAGATGACCGCCCGAAGCCCGCGCTGGTGGTGAGCAAGCCCGTCTCCCTGGAGCCCAGCAAGTCGGCATCCCCGTCACCTCCCCCTCCCCTGATTCCCGAGGTGGAGCCTGTGGTGCTCTCACCTGTGACGCTGGTGCCAATGGAGCCTCCCGTGGACACGGACACGAAAGCGGAGCAGGGCGAGGTGCCACCTGACCCGCAAAAGACGTTAAGCGCCATCACTACAGTGCCAGGGGCTGCGGAGCTGCCCCTTGTGCCCGCGCCCAACATGGACACGGTGGCTGNAGCCTGCTGCTGAGGCCAATGGGGTTTTGGAGGAGACGCCCGAGATGGTCCCTGAGGCGCTCGTGTGCCAGCCAGTGCCGGTCTCTGAGCCGATGCCTGTGCCCACCCTGGACTCCCCCATTGCCCAGCCTGAGGAGCTGCCCCTACCCAATGGGGTGGAGGGCATCAGCAAAGTGGAGCCGAGTGAGGAGCAGCCTGAGTCAGATGTCAGCCCCATCTCAGAGCCTGAGGAGCCAGCCCAGCCTGGCACCCCTGCCTCCCCACCTGCAGAGGAGGAGGAGGAAGAGAGTGAAGGCCCTGGTGAGACCCAGGAGCGAAGCTTGAGCCCAGCCCCTGCCCCTTCTCAGATCTTGGAGGCGACTGCACCAGGTTGGGAATGCTGGGCTGCAGGGTGCCCAGGGTGGGTGTTGGATGATGGGGGCATCACATTGGTGTGGTGCTAGGCATGAGGTACAGGGAAGGGTCTTGGAGAGGGGGATGCGATAAGGGATACAGGGTATGTGGGTATGGGATGCTGAGAGGGACAAGGTGCATGTGGATGGTGGGATCAGGGGGATGTCAGCGGAGTACATTTATGTGGAGGTGTATGGGGTGGGTATAGAGGGCTGTGTGGGAGGGATGCCATGGGGAATGGAAGTGCGTTTTATGTGATGCCTTACGCAGGGGTGTAGGGTGAGTGTGTCGGGGTTGTATCTGAGGATTGTCCGCAGTCACTGAGGACACTGGGAGGTGGAGGATTGGCGGGGAAAATGTGGGGCATGCTCTGTAGGGGTATGCAAGTACACAGGGATACTTGAGGGAAATAGGTTGTCTGCGGATGTGTTGGGGTTTCTCTTTTTTTCTTAAAGCACCCTGCACAGGAGTTTTGGAGTTACACAGGAGTGATGGGGAAGATGGGTTCACAGGATGTGTTTATATACCTTGGACAAGGATACAGGGTTGCTGTAGGAGGGCAACCTGAGGGCAGATATATTTCTAGGGAGCAGATCTGTATGGGCTGTTGTATAGGGGTGCCAGGGAGGGGAGTGTGTATGGGAACAGAGGTTTGTATGGGAGTGTCCCTGTAAGGGCTGCCTGTAGAGCAGTGTGTGTGTCTTCAGGGATTCTCTGACAGGATGGGGAGCACGCACTAGGGCAGTGTGTGGATGGGAGGCTTTGATGAGACAGGTGGTAAATAGGGGTGTGTTTGGGATGGGGGCTGTGGTGGAGTGGCAGGACCACATCCCTGTCGCTCTATCTTGAAGCTTGCCTGGTATTACTGTGGCCTTGCTGGTGACTCCATAGCTGGTGTCAGGGTACTGGGGACTGGGAGGGTTCCTGTCTTTCATCTTCCTGCCTCTCCTCCCAGTCGCCATGTCGGTGCCAAAGAAGAAACGAAGGATGAAGGAGCTGAACAAGAAGGAGGCAGTAGGTGATTTGCTGGATGCCTTTAAAGAGGTGAGGGTCCCAGGGATGTCTGGGGATCCCCCTGTGTCCCATCTCCTCCTGTGATGAACTCTGCTTTGTGCCATCGTGTCTGGGCCACTGATGCTCTGTGATGGTAATGAGGATCTGAGGCGGGGTGGACACTGAGGAGTGGGGTGAAGGGGACAGAACCAGGCTCGTGTGGGTGACTGCTGTCCCTGTCCCCCCGATGCAGTCTCAGACTGGTGATAGTGCCTCGGAGGCGGAGAACAAGCCCCCCATGTCTGCCCCTGCCAGTGAAGCAGAGGACGTGGCTCCTGCCCGTCCACAGGAAGAGTCGGAAGAGACATGGGAGGAGAAGGAAGACAAGTTGGCCCCGGAAAAGGGCAAGGCTGCTGGCCAGAAGTATGGCTACAAGGAAGGTGAGCTGTGCCTGGCACAGTCCTCTGCTGGCAGCCACCACCTCTGGACCCAGCAGTGGGGAAGGTGTGGGTGGCATGGTCCTGCTGTCCTAAATTTCATATTCTCCTCCTATCTTGTCCCCAAGCTTGGCCTGGCAGGAGGCAGGGAGCCGGTGGCATCAGGGTTTCTAAGCGTGCATGGTTATGCTCATGGTGTACCAGGCTGGGGCAGTTCTGTGGTTGTCCGCATCCCACCTTGCTTGTCCCTGTGTGGACCCTGACCCACCACAGCTCAGGTGGACAATATGGGACAGGCCACATCAGAATCTCCCTCTTGCCCTCCACTGCAGAGCAATGGAAGCCACTGAACCCTGAGGAGAAGAAGCGATACGATCGGGAGTTCCTGCTGGGCTTCCAGTTCATCTTTGCCAGCATGCAGAAACCTGAGGGGCTGCCCCAGATCACAGATGTGGTGCTGGACAAGGTCGGTGCGGCCCTGGAAATTGGGGAATTGTGGGTGGTCTGGCTCCTCTTTGTGCCTTGTGAAGGTGGGGCAAGAACTTAATTTTGTGCTCAGGGTCCTGTTGCAGCATCTGCAATGACCCTTGAGCCTGGGTTTGGTGGGTGTGGGGGCACCTCTGGGGCCTTTTTTCCAGTTCCTTGTCCCGGCGCTGAGGCTGGGGGATGGATCCATCCCGCTCCTCTGCCCCCGGGCATCCTCAGCCATGTGTACCTTCGCAGGCCAACAAGACCCCACTGCGGGCAATCGACCCCATCCGCCTCAGCGGCATGAACTGCAGCCCTGACTTCACCCCCTCCTTCGCTAACCTTGGCCGGCCTGTCATGGGCAACCGGGGCCTGGTGAGTATCTTCTCGCTTCATTCCTGCCATCCTGCTCTGCCTCTCTGATGATCAAGCTTTCGAGCCGCTGTGTCTGGGCCACTGATGTCCATGATGGAGTTGAGGATCTGAGCAGGCGGACTGGAGACTTCTGGGAGCCAGCTCACGTGGTCCCAGAGCAAAGAGCTGAGTTTCTTCTCCATGTGTTTCTTCTTCTTCTTCAGCCCTCAGGGTTGGGTCCTCGCCGCTCCCAGCAGAGCCAGAGGAAGGAGCCCCGCAAAATCATTGCTACCGTGTCCCTCAATGAGGATGTCAAGCTGAACAAGGCCGAGAAGGCCTGGAAACCCAGCAGCAAACGTGCTTCCGAGGAGGAGGATCCTGAGAATATCAAGACACAGGTGGGAGCGGGGGTGGGCAGGCAGTCAGAGGGCCTGGGGGAAGGGTGCCCAGCTCTTGCTGACCCTGCTGCCTTTGCAGGAACTGCTCCGCCGTGTCCGCAGCATCCTCAACAAGCTGACACCCCAGATGTTCCAGCAACTGATGAAGCAGGTGATGGAGTTGTCCATTGACACGGAGGAGCGGCTCAAGGGTGTCATCGACCTCGTCTTCGAGAAGGCAATCTCGGAGCCAAACTTCTCTGTTGCCTATGCTAACATGTGCCGTTGCCTTATGGGGGTGAGCAGAAGCTGGGCGGTCTCCTGCTGAGTGGGTGAGGTTATTTTGGCTATCTCAGTTGAGCTTAGTAGTGTGCAGGTCCTTCCATGTGGAGTGGGGAAAGTGGGGTGTGTGGATGGAGGACCGAGTTCAGAGTCTCAGCAGGGCATCACAGTGTTGCAGGGTGGCTTTTCCCTGATTTGAGTAGTGCCACCTTTTTAGTTGCCCAACTTTTGGCAGAGATACAACTCATGTTCCTTCTCTGGGTTGTACCTCTCCCTGCAGCTTAAAGTGCCCACAACAGACAAGCCCACAGTGACTGTGAACTTCCGCAAGCTGCTGCTCAACCGCTGCCAGAAGGAGTTTGAGAAGGACAAGGATGATGATGAGATCTTTGAGAAGCGACAGAAGGAGATGGATGATGCCAGTGCTGTGAGTTGTGGTGGGAGTCTGTGGCTGAGGGCTGGCATGGGTGTCCTTGGGCTGGCTCTGGACACTGAACTGGCCTTCTCGGCTTTTCGTGCAGCCCGAGGAGAAGGCGCGTATGAAGGATGAACTGGAGGAGGCGCGGGACAAGGCCCGACGACGATCCCTGGGCAACATCAAGTTCATTGGAGAGCTCTTCAAACTGAAGATGTTGACAGAGGCCATTATGCATGACTGTGTGGTGAAGCTGCTCAAAAACCACGATGAGGAGTCTCTTGAGTGCCTTTGCCGCCTGCTTACGACTATTGGCAAGGACTTGGACTTCGAGAAAGCCAAGGTACTCCTTGCCCTGCCCTACCTTGCCCTTCCCTTGCCTTTGGGAGGAATGTCACCGTGGCTCTGTCCCTCTATAGCCCAGGATGGACCAGTACTTCAATCAGATGGAAAAGATCATCAAAGAGAAAAAGACATCATCCCGAATCCGTTTCATGCTGCAGGATGTGATTGACCTAAGACGGGTAAGGTTCATGGAATGCAGTTGCCTGGGGACTGTCTTCCATCCGCTGCTTGGTCCCTTGGAGCTGCAGGCCTATGTCCTCTGAGTGCCAGCAATCCATGTGTCCCCTCTAGGGGGAGAGGTGGGTATGTGAGCTGTGGCCAGCCCCAGAGACACCATGCTAGCCCCTGCCCTTGGTTATCATGGTAGTGGTAGTGGGCACACAGTAATTGGCGGCTGTTTAATGCAGGGGGGCTCTGGAAACTGAGCCCTTTTGTGCCAAAAGCTGCCACAACACATGGAGAGTGGTGATGGCTGAGGCAGGAGACCAATCTGAGACTTAGAGAGTGGGGTGGCTGGGAAGGGGGGATTCCTTTCCCTCCATCTTCCAGCCATCTCACTTCTCTCTTCCCTCCTTCCCTGCCCTCTGCAGAATAGCTGGGTGCCGCGGCGAGGAGACCAGGGCCCCAAAACCATCGATCAGATCCACAAGGAAGCAGAGATGGAGGAGCATCGGGAACACATTAAAGTGCAGCAGCTCATGTCAAAGGACAAGAGGAGAGGACCCCCTGGGCCATCCTCCGGTGGTGAGTGCCTGGGCTTGGGGGCACTTGAGTTTGCCAGGGGTGGATTGCTCCTGCTGGACTCTGCTCAAGGCTGGTCTGCACCTTATGACTGTCCCTCTTGTGCTCAGGGCGCAGTAGCCTGGTTGCAGATGATGGCTGGAACACGGTGCCCATCAGCAAGGGCAACCGGCCCATCGACACCAGCCGGCTAACGAAGATCACCAAGGTGAGGCTAGGGGTGCAATGTGGCAGCCGAGCCAGCTGCTTGGCCTAGGTCCTGCCTTGGTGGGAGGATCAGGTTTGACTGTCTCTCTCCACCTGCAGCCTGGATCCATCGACTCCAATAACCAGCTCTTTGCACCGGGTGGGCGGCTGAGCTGGGGCAAAGGCAGCAGCGGAGGTTCTGGCGCGAAGCCCGCAGATTCAGGTAGGCAGCGTGGGACTGGCTGGGTGCTCTGGCTGGGACAGAGTGGGAGGGGGTGATCCTTCCCCTGGCAGTTCCTCTACCAGGGAGTTGCCGAACTCTGAGACTTCCCTCTTTTCACGCCCAGCATCTGATTCAGGGCGACCAGCCACGAGCACCTTGAACCGCTTCTCAGCGCTCCAGCAGTCAATGCCTGCCGAGAGCCCAGAGTCCCGCCGTGTGGTGCAGAGGTGAGGGGCCAGCCCTGCCTTGGTGGATGGGTGTGTAGGGGTGAGGGAGAATCCTTGATTCAGGCTTGTGGTTGATCAGCATGTAGGCAAGTTACAGTATCTAAACTTGCCCTGTGGCAAGATGGGGCCTTGAGGGAGCTCAGAGTCAGTGGTGAATCCTTGTGACAAGGAAGGTTGGCCTCATCCTGGGTATCCTCCCTACTGTTTGGCACTTTGGTGACCACCCCTGGGTGCTTGGTCTGGCCTGGGTGTCTTTGGATAGACATTAATGGGTGGGAGTGTGAGGTCTCCAAAGAGAGCTGGACTTTTGAGGAACGCAATGAGAGCTGGAGAAGAGGAAAACAAAGGGTGGCTTTTGCCACTGCATCAGAAGGAAAGTGTGGGTAGGACAAAGGCAGGCACTGCTCAGCCATGCCAAGGAGCAGAGTAAAAGAAAAAAGGTATGAGTTGGAATGGGGAAGAAACAGGGGAAAAAGTTTTCCCCTGAGAGTGGTCAAGTCCTAGAAGAAATGGGGATTGGAGTGGCACAGCCTTGCCTTACAGACCTCTATAGTCTGGGGTCAGGGAGGGTGGTGATGGGCTCTTCACGCTTTGTGCGTCTTTCTCTCACCCAGGAGCAGCTCCAGCCGTGACAGGTCAGAGAAGACTGGGGACAGAGGGGACCGGGAGTCACGTTCGGAGAAGGGCAGCGACCGTCTAGAGCGTCCTGACCGGGTGGAGAGAGCAGACAAGAACAGGTCTACCCTCACCAAGAGGAGCTTCAGCAAAGAGACAGAGGACAGGAGCCGAGAACGGGAGAAGCAGGGTGGCCCCGAGGCCGTGCGCAAGACTGCGAGCATGACGGAGGAGCGGGACCGGAGCCGAGAGACTAGTGAGCTGGGGAGGAGTGATACCCCAGGGTCTGGCTGCACCTGTGGCTCTGCCTGTCTCAGGTGATTGCCTGATCCTTGCTCTTTTCTTGCAGTTAAACAAGAGCCAACACCTCCTGCAACGTCCACCAAGCCCACGCTGTCGGAAGAGGAACTGGAGAAGAAATCCAAGGCAATCATAGAGGAATACCTGCACATCAATGACATGAAGGTGAGAGAAGGGGGTGGCCAAGCCCCGTAACACAACGTACATGTTCCCCTAATATGCCATGTTTCCCTCCCTGTGTGGTAGCACTGTTGGGCAGGGTTCTGCTGGTGCCTGGATGTGGAAGGGGGGAGCCAGAGCTGGCTGTAGGGCAGTACTGACACCCCCCCCCTTTTCCCTGCAGGAGGCCCTGCAGTGTGTGCAGGAGCTGGGCAGCCCCTCCTCTCTCTACATCTTTGTGCAAAATGGCATTGAGTCCACACTGGAGAGGAGCACCATCTCCCGCGAGCACATGGGAGCCCTGCTCTGTCAGCTGGTGAAGGCAGGCACACTCTCCAAGGAGCAGTACTACAAAGGGTGAGGGGCTGGGACAGCCTGGCTTTGGACAGCTGCCTTGAGTAGGCTCAGCACTGGGACATCCTGAGGTCCCTCCTAGCCAAGGGTATGGGGACTGCTGGATCCCAACAGCTCCCTCTGCTCTTCAGGCTGCGGGAGATCTTGGAGATCGCAGAGGACATGGAGATTGACATCCCACACATCTGGCTGTACCTGGCTGAGCTCATCACCCCCATCCTGCAAGAGGAAGGCATCCCCATGGAGGAGCTGTTCAGGTGAGGGCTGTGCTCCTCAGCAGGGCTGGCATGGGGGGCCTCCTGAGGGCAGGTAGCTCACCCAGGTCTCTTGTTCCCCACAGGGAGATAACAAAGCCCCTGGTGCCCATTGGGAAGGCCACCACGCTGCTGGTCGAGGTGCTGGGCTTGTTGTGCAAGGGCATGGTAAGTGCATGGGGCTTCTGTGACTGCTGGCTGCTGTCTCAAGGACTGGCATCCTGCTTGGGGGCCAGGTGGGCATGTGGGGATTGAACCCCCCTGCCACCGGAGAGAATGGTGAGGGGCATCCCTTTCAGTGTCTGGGTCATGGGACTGGCCTGGCCAAACCACAGTATCTTCCTCCCTGGAGGTGGAGGGCATGGCATGCTGATGCTGACTCTGTCCTGCAGGGCCAGAAGACCGCAGGAAAGCTGTGGCGGGATGGGGGCCTGAGCTGGAAGGAATTCCTGCCTGAGGACCAGGATGTCAACAAGTTTGTCACAGAGCAGGTGGGGGCTTGGTAGCAGTGAGGGGCAGATGTGGGCCATGGACGGACCTTGGGCAGTGTGAGAGTGGCACTCCCCTGTGCTGCCTTCAACAGCTCTCTCTGCCTGCTTCCCCAGAAATTGGAGTACACGATGGGGGACAGCTCAGACATGCCGAGCCGCAAGGAGCTGACCTCAGAGGAGCTGTGCAAGCAAATGGACAAACTGCTGAAGGAGAACCCAGACAACCAAAGATTACACGACTGGATTGAGGTGAGGGTGGGGACACAATGCCTGAGTGTCTGGGAGGCTCCCTCCTGGCTCCCTCTCCAGCTCACAGTCCTTTACCCCTCCCCCTCCAGGCTAACCTGAGCGAGCAGCAGGTCTCGTCCAACACGTTTATCAGGGCCCTGATGACGTCTGTGTGCCACTTGGCCATTGTCTGTGAGTACCAGGGTGAGGTGGGAGCGGTGGGGGCTCCCCTGCCCACACTGCCCCTCTCACGGCCCGTCCCCTGCAGTTGAGAACCCGTACCGCGTGGACACCATGGTCATCCGCAACCAAGCCAAGCTGCTCCAGAAGTACCTGCGGGATGAGCAGAAGGAGCTCCAGGCACTCTATGCCCTGCAAGCCTTGGTGGTGAAGTTGGACCAGCCTCCCAGTAAGTATCGTGAGTGTGGGTGGGTTGAGGAGGGGGTGGCAAATGTGCCCCCACTCCAGCAGGGTGGCTGGTGGCTGGAGATTAGCAGAGGTTCCCCTTTGTCCCCCCCACCCCAGACCTGCTGCGGATGTTCTTTGATGCCCTCTACGATGAGGACGTCATCAAGGAGGAGGCTTTCTACAAGTGGGAGTCCAGCAAGGACCCGG
The DNA here is from genome assembly GCA_013390105.1 of Tichodroma muraria. NCBI lineage: Eukaryota > Metazoa > Chordata > Aves > Passeriformes > Sittidae > Tichodroma > Tichodroma muraria. The sequence goes on along the minus strand of WAAG01009850.1, from coordinate 340,183 downwards.
CCGAGCAGCAGGGCAAGGGGGTGGCTCTCAAATCGGTGACGGCCTTTTTCACCTGGCTCCGGGAAGCTGAGGATGAGTCGGACAACAACTGAGCAGCTGTGAGGAGGAGGAAGAGGAGGAAGGGGGGAGAGAGAGTGGGGCATCCTGGGGAGTGACTCCATCCCTTCCCACCCCTGGCCCCCATGGACTTGCTGATGCCAGGGCTGAGGGACCTGCTGTGCCCCTTGCAGCCCCCCTCTCTCTTTTTTTCAGTTCTCCTCTCTCTTCTTCCTTTGTCCTGGTTCTGTTTGTAAGGCCTGTACGAGTTTGTCATGATGATAATAAACAGATGCTGACTGAGGCGGTGGCTGCCATGGGTCCCCTTGGGGACCCTCCTCGCCCCCCTCCCAGCGCAGGCACACCGGGTCTCTGGGAGTGGGGCAGAACACCCCTGGATTCATGTCATGGAGAGGGGGGATGGGATGGGGACATATCTCTCCCCTCCTCTCCCTCCTCCTCTTTCTCCTCTCCGCTTCTTGATGAAATATAGAGAGATTATATATATATAAACTTATTAAATTTGGTTTGGGGACAGGAGCGTGATTTCTCCCCTCCCCTGTCCTCTCTCTATTCCTCCATCACTGCCTGGACCCCCTCCCCTCTATGGTTTTTAAATTTTAAATATAAATCATTCCCCCCCCAGCTCCTGCTCTGACACCTGGGGAGGGTGCTGGAGAGGAGGGGGGGTGGCCCCTTCTCTCTGGGCCAGGCTGAGTCCCCTCCATGACCACAAAAGCACCCCCATCCTCCTCCCAAACGTTTAAGGCCACAATTGGGCAAGCGACAGGGCGGCCCCCTCATCCGCGTCCCCTGTATTTATAGAGCGCCGGNGCCCAAAATGTCCCTTGTGTCTGGGCTGGTGTGGGGGTGCCAGCCTTGAGCATGGGCAAGGACTAGCCTCCCCTGTCACTGTGAGGCAGGTAGGTACCCCCCAGTTCAGGGCTGGAAGGGTGGCAAAGGGGTTGGATGTGCCTGGAGCCATGCCCCCTGGACTCCCCTTGCTGGCACTGCCTGGCACGGGGTCTCAGGAGGTGGAACAGACAGCCTTGCCAGCAGACTGGCTGTGGAAGCAGAGCCCTGATGTCGCCAAATGTCCTTGTTTCCACAGGCATGAGTGGTGGAACCTGTGTGGACTCCTCAGGGCAGGAGCTGGGAAACGTGCCAGGTTCCCCCTACACTTTCCAGTGTGGGAGGGCATTTTTCTATCAGCCCCCTCCTGGTCTTGCGGTTGGAGTGGAGATGGGGCACAGCCAGCCCCTGCTGGGGTTCCCCTGTGGGGTATCCCTGCTGGGGACAGAGGTTGGTCTTTGCTGCCTTGGGCTGCCTCTTGCTGAGTCACCCTGGCCGTGGCCCAGAGGGTACAGAATAATTAACCGGAGGCTGTTCCCCAGATTAGAGGCTGATCTGTCTGAGCTGCAGCCCTGGCATCGCTAATGCTGGGAAGCAGTTGGCAGGGAAAGGCCTCGGGATGGGGACTGGGCAAGAACTCCCCCTGACTGGGAATGAGTGAGTAAGGAGGGAGGGAGGTCCTTTGAGCTGTTTGGGTAACCCGCTTGCCAAGGAAGAGAGGGAGGGTGGCACCGCAGCAGTGCCCTCCTGTGCCAGGGAAAAGGTAGCACAGCATTAATTGCCATCAGTAGGTTTCGGAATGAAGACGGGTTGACCCATCAGCCTGGCCCTCAGCGCTGGCCTGGATCTCCTGCAGGGGCCGTTGCTGTCAGATGTGATGTTCCAAAGCCTGCACCCACCTGTCCCCAGCCCATTTCCATGGGGGTGGGAGGCTGTGACAGCGGCTGTGTGCTCCCTCCCGCACCACCAGGCCCTCGGGGCCGGGCAGGGGCAGGCAGGTCTGGGGCTGAGGGATGCCCTGTTCCTGCAGGGTCCCAGCCCTTGTCCCCCCGGGGGGTGTACGGGGGCCGGGGCCGGGCGGGGCGGCGCTGTCCGCGGTGCTGGCACGGCGCTCTCCGCGGTGGCCGGCCTTCTTCCCCTCCTCCTGAGCCCCCTCCTCTTCCTCCGTCCATCCTCCTCCTCTCCGCGCCCCCTCCTCTTCCTCCATCCCCCTCTTCCTCTTCCTTCAGCCCCCCTCTTCCTTCATCCTTCCCGGCTGCCTTCATCCCCCCTTCACCTCTCTCCTCATCTCCCCTTCCTCCTCTTCCTCCCGGCCTCCCTCTCCCCTGTTGTCCCCTTCCTCCCTCTCCTTCATCCTACATCCCCCTCCGCCTTCTCTTTCTCAGCCTTCCACCCGCGCATTCTCCTCCTTTTCCTCCTCCTCTTCTTCCCGCCTCCCCCACTCCCTCCTCTTCCTCCCCCAGCAGTGACGTCTCTGGACGTGCTGCTCCCGGCCCGGCGCAGGCACCACTCGGGGCTCCGGTGTTGCTCGGGGCTTCNCTGGAGGTGATACGATAGGGGTGTGGAAGGCTACGGAGGCTGGGAGATATGGGAAGGTGAAGAGTAGGGGGCTGAGGGGATGGAGTGGTGGTGTATGGAGATTGGGAGGCTGTGAGGGCCTTAGGGTGTAGGGAATTACGGAGGTGGGGGGGTGCGCAGAGACAGTTGGGGTATCTAAGTGTGTTGTGTATACAGAGAGCTTGAGGGCTCTGGAGGACTTTGGTACATAAAGGGTGATGGGGGCTGTGGATGGGTGGGGGTTTGGGAGCTGGGGATGTTGCTCTTGGGCGGCTGGGTGGCCCAGGGAGTGCAGGGAGATATGGGGGGTGTGGATGTGTAGAGGCTGGGGCGATTGGAGTGGTTGGACTGCAGCTCTGGGAGAACTGGGGGGTTGTGGGTGCAAGGGGGTTGGGAAAGGAGAGTGGGACTAAGGTGCTGGTTAGAGTCCTGAGAGATTATGGGGTAGCTGTGAGAGAGACAGAATGTTCAGGGGACCATTGGAGGCTGGGGTTTGCTGCAGTGTGTGGGGTGCAGCGAGGGTGCTGCAGATGTCCTGGGGGTGCTGCAGGAGGGATGGAGGCTGTGATCAGAAGGTGTTCTGGAGGCTGGGTTCGTGGGGGCTAGGACAGCGTTGAGAGTGTTGCAGACATGCCAGAGGGGCCCTGGGGGTGTTGTTGCTAGGATGTCACCACAGGGTGCCCCTGCCCACAGCTGGGAGTGGGGGCGATCCACTCTGCAATTTCCCAAGGAAGCCAGGGTGTACCCTCAGATGTGGGTGGGAGGCAGCACTTTTCAGCTCCCCTGTATCCCACCTCACAGCTGGTTTGCGTCAGCCAGGCCCACCTTGGTGCAGGGGAAAGGAGGCTCTTGAGGGATACCCTGTCTTGGCCCCTTTGGGACTGGCCTTTCACAGCAACCGCATTGACAGGAGACCCCCAGTGCCTGGGAGTCAGTGCCTGAGGGTGTGGGCACCCATCCATTTAGGGTGCCAGTGCCAGGAGGTCAAGCTGCTGTGGCAAAAGATGGGTGCAGATGCTTCTATTGACCCTATCCCTTCCTGCTCCTTTCCCTCCTGACCCAGTGGCAGGGAATGGGAGAGGGGAATTTTGGAGATAGCGGAGGAGCAGCAGCCCCCTGCAAGTATGGCCCAGTGCTGTCTCCCTTCACACATCCAGCACCTGGCCCAGTCCAGCTTGGTCCAGCTGCTCCCACCCCTCCCAGAGCAGCTGCCAAGCTGGGAGAGGCGCCTGGTCCCCAGTGCCAGGCTGGGGACGTGCATTACCGCTGACACAGGCAGAAGAGTTGCCCGGGCGTGAGTCACCAGTGCTGCAGCAACGAGTTGTGTCTGGTCTCAGACTGGACAAGAAGCTGCTACCACAGGGTCAGTGGGCGTGGGACTGAGAGGGCAGCTGGGGAAATGGAGGTGCTGAGGTTGGCCTCGGCTCTTCCTGCAGTGGCTGTGGACACGACGCTGTGTGTGGAGTGGAAGGAGGTGAAGGCACTGTCACCCCTGAGTGTTGCCCGCCCGCTGCCCCGGCTGGTGCGCCAGGCCTCCTTCGACAGCCAGGACTTCCTCCAGGTACCACTGAGCCCAGCCACGCCTGGCTGAGGTAGCCATGCGCCAGTACCCCATGGCAGGGCACCCGTCCTGGCCATGGCCCTGCCAGCTCGCAGTGGCTCGGGGCTGCTCTGACGTCAGCCATGAGCCGGGCTGTATCCTGGGAGAAATCAGTCCACGGTGCCTCGTTGCCATGGCAATGCAATTTGTTGCGCGCCTCCAAATCCCACATCGCTTCCCCCGTGGCCACGGGCTCAGGGCCTGGCATGGCCGGGACAGCAATGGGGACATACAACTGGATGTCCTGGCATGATGTGTGCTGCCAGGGAGGGGGTGCTGGGGAGCCAGGCTGTGGTGGTCTTGCACATGCACGTGTGTGTTCACAAGCTGGGGAGGGCACGCACGTGTGTGTGACACCATCTAGCACAGAGCACGTACACACGTGAGAGCGTGCAAGCGTGCAGGTGCACGTGTGTGTATGGTGGAGCTCAGGTGTGAGTGTGCAGGTGTGTTTATGGTCAGTTTGTGTGTTTGAGTGCCTGCCTGTGTGTATGGACACACGTGGTTACCTGTGCAGGTGTGTACACAGTGTCAGCGTTAAAGGTGACATTGTGGGAGTGTGCCCTTCTGTGACAACCCCAGTGCACACACGTATACCTGTAATGTGTGTGTGCACAAACACCCCAGGCCCCCTGGTGTGGGCACCAAGCAGGGCCAAGCCCCCTCCTGGAGCGTGGGGCTCCCAGAAGGGGAATGGTGCCAGGGCTGTGACCACGCTGCCCGCTCTGGCAGGTCAATGTTGAGGACACTGTCGAGATGCTGCCCAAGTCACGGCGCGCGCTGACCATCCAGGAGATCGCTGCCCTGGCCCGCTCCTCGCTGCACGGTAACTGCTCACCCAGGGGCTTACCTGGGAAAGGGGGCTCTCCTGAGGTGAGGAGTCTGGGCCTCTTGGGGGGGCCCTGGGTGTCACCTGTCTGGAGTTTTGGGGGGGCCCAGGGGATTACCGGTGGCACTCAAGAGGAGGGCGTGGGGGTGCCAGGTCCCATGGACTGGAGGTAGGGAGTGTTGGGTCCCAGTGTTATGGGCTCTGTGGTGAGGACTTGGGGTGCCCCAGGGCATGCTGACATCAGGGCGCATCCCATAGGCATCTCGCAGGTGGTGAAGGAGCACGTGACAAAGCCAACGGCCATGGCACAGGGCCGTGTTGCCCACCTCATCGAGTGGAAGGGCTGGTGTAAGCCAGTGGAGTCACCTTCTGCCCTGGAGAGCGCCTTCAGCTCCTACTGCCACCTGAGCGAGGGCGAGCAGGAAGCACGATTCGCTGCCGGTAGGCACCGCAGACACGGCCAGTGGGCATTGTCCCCACTGCGGCCCAGGGCAGGGGTGGTGGGGTGGGTTGTCCCCATTCATCCATGTATCCATTCATCTATCTGTCCATCCATCCATACCATGGCACTATGGGCATAGAGGTGCCAGGGCAGTGGGATTTTGGGAGCACCTCCCTGCAGGTGTTTGATCCGTGCCTGTCTTGTGCCAGGTGTGGCGGAGCAGTTTGCCATCGCTGAGGCCAAGCTGCGAGCCTGGTCCTCAGTGGATGGGGATGACTCCAATGATGAGTCCTATGATGAGGACTTCATGCCCTCCACAGAGAGCTCCCAGCCCACTGGTAAGTGCCGTGGGGAGCGGGCAAGTTATTCCACTGCTGCTGTGGGTGTCCCACCACTGAGCGTTAAAGGAATGGGATGCTTGCTGCCTGGCACATTCCCCAGCCTGGCCACTCCCATGCAGGGCAGTGCCCCAGCCTGGCACCCTGGCAAACAGTGCCTGAGCCAGGGATGGGGAAACCCTTAAATGCGACACCTCCGTGGTGCCAGTGTTTTGCTTTTCCTTTGATGCCATGTGCCATGCATGCATCAATTTGTGGGCAAAGCAAGCACGGGACTGCTCCCAACCTGCGGGGCACAGGGCAGCTGACATCCGTGGTGCCCTCAGCCCTGGACTGACCCAGACATCCTGGTTTCCCACAGAGCTGACAGGCACGATGCCCGCCAGTGCGCTGCTGCGAGACCTGCTGCAGGGCCACCTGTGCCAACTGGGCGTGCGGCACGGCTCCTGCGAGCCCGAGAGCGACTCCTCGCACACCCTCTCCCCTGAGACTCTCTGCTCCAGCCTCTGCAGCCTGGAGATGGTGTCCCCCTCCGAACTCACTGCCAAACTGCTGGGCTCCCTGGGGGGTGAGGACCTGCTGCTGCCCAAGCTGCCGCCCCCAGCCAGCCAAAGTGCCTTGCGGGGCCTGGCACGGCTCCGGTGCCAGGACTCCCTCTACTCCGTGTCCTACGCCGAAGCCTGTCTCTCGCCCACGGAGGACGAGGTGGTGCTGAGCAAGGACTTCCCACTCCGCCGGAAAATCTCTGACGTCGCCTCCTCCGGGGTGGCATCGCTGGAGGAGGAGGAGGAGGCTGAAGAGCCCTGATGCCTCCTGGGGTGCCCTGCCTCTCCTGGTGGGGGTCCAGGTCCCCTGCCGAAGCCCTCTGGCCAGACCCCACGCTGGGTGAGGGACAGGCCCTGCCGCCGCTCCCCCTCGCTATCCGGGTGCAGGAGGGGTCCGGGGGCCACTGCAGCCCCCCCAGCCAGTGTGCCCCCACTGTGCCCCGGCCCTGCTTGGCCACATCGTTGCCCTCCTGGATTTTTGCATGACAGCAGGGAAGGGGCGCAGGGAAGGGCGTGGGGGGGGGGTGTCTGTCCTCTGCCCTGATGCCCAGATGTGCCCCAAAAACTGACAAGACTAAATAAGTGGGGCTGGTTGTTCGCATGTTCTCCCCCAAACCACCCTGGGCTCCCCTTTTGGGCACAGTTCCCTCTCCCCCAATGGCATGGCTGAAACTCTCCAAACATTTTGTGGTGCCTCTACCACCCCAAGCCAGGGTGGTGGTGGGGGTTTTGGTGTGGGAAGGGCTTTTCTCCTCTCTCCCTGGCCAACTTTTATTGGACCGAGTTTAAAACTGTGAACTGCTGCCTTGGAGCATGGAGCTTCTGGAGGGATGCTGTGGGGGTGCCAGGGGTACTGGGGGGCTGCGGATGTGCTGCGGTGCTGGGACTTTCTATACTTTTGTACGTGCATGGGGCTGACACAGGAAGACTGCAGGGCCAGGTGGGCGCAGGCCCCCAGGCTGGGGGCTTTGGGCCACCAGGAGAGCAGCCCCAGTCCAGCCCTGCAGCAAGGGGGTCGGCCCAACCAGGGGTCCCCAAGTCTGCCGTGAGGCAATGCAGGGTGGAGAGAGGGGGTAGGATGTGGGACTGATCGACAAGTCACTCACCCCTAGCAGGGAACCAAGTGCCTACATGAAGGGTAACCAGCCCCCCCGTCCTGGCTGGGGGTGGCACCCCCCCTTGGGGACCCTCCAAGCCTATGTGAGGGGTTCCAGGCACGTCGTTTGGGGGAGGAATGCCAGTTTTTGCCAACGCTTGCGCGCCCCTTCCCGCATGGCACGTGTTCTCGTGGGGCCGCTCTCCCCCTGCATGCTGCTCCTCACCCAGCCTAGTCACTGTTCCCTGTCCCCACGCCCCAGGATGCCCCCTAGCACCCACTGCACCTCTGCTCCCCTGCATCCCCCAGCACACCCACCAAACCCTGCCGGGCACAGCTCCTGTTCTCCTTCCCTGCCATGGGGTGCACGATGTGGGGCTGGCCCCCCCTGCCCTGCATCACCGAGGGGCTGCAGGGGCCAGTAGGCCCGACACCATGCTGATGGCTCCCTGCCACCCGCTACCACTCACTCCCGGGGGCAGTGGATGCTCCCCACGGTACTGGGGTGGGCTGGGAGGTGGGGGGTGCCTGTGGATGGGTGGGGGGGCTTTGCTCTGTGTGTGTGTGCATGTGCACACCTGGGAGCGCATGGGCATGTGCACGCATGTGCATATCTGTGGGAGCTGCCTGAGCCCCCCGCCCCGCTGTGGCGGTACCTGTGGAGTATCCGTGGGGTGCCCACGCCATGGCACCCCCTCCTCCATCCTGCCAGGTCTTGAATAAAGTCAATTGTGCAAGCGCTGCAATGGGCACCTCTTCTTGCATGTGGGAGGCACCTCCTCCCCACGGGGCCAGGGGGGTGGCAGGCCAGCGGTGGCAGGGATGCATCCCCCTCCGCGGCCCCACAGGGTGATGGAGGCCTCGTCCCTTATCTCGCATTCCTGCGGACAGGGTGCCTAATTATGGGCATCTGGCCGCGGTGGCTGGCGGGCGGCTGGACCCTCCCCACGGCAGGGCCTTGGGGGGCGCGGGCAGCAGGCGCCATGGCATCGCTCAGCTCAGCCTCCACGTACCGTGCCGAGCTCCTCAGTGCCTACGGGCAGGGGCACAGCGAACCCCGCTTCGAGGGCGACCGGCGGCACGGACCCTTTGGGGCACGGGGACAGGAGGCGTTTGGGTACCCAGGTACCGGGTGTGGAGGGTGGGGGGACCCTAGGGTGCGGGGACCCTGCTACCCTGGGGCAGTCCTGCTACCCTGGGGATGGCCCCCCCAAGGGTTATCCAGCTTATCTGTGTCTGGGGACAGCGTGGGACCCTCCCCCCAGCACAGGTTGGGAGGGCTCAGAGGGGAACCCTGACTGCTCCCCAGGTGCCCCATGGCTCTCTGGACTGTCCTCCAGCTCTTACTCCCCAAGTGCTTTTGTGTTCCCACTGTAAGTCCCCAGAAACCCCAGCATCCCTGCTCTCCCCAGGACCACCGTGCTACCTCCTCCCCTCCCCAGACCATTTTGATCCTCCTTTTGTCCCCAGAACCCCCTGTTGCCTTTCCTCCCCAACCCAGACCATCACGGTGTGTCCTCTGTGCCCCACACCCTTTGATGCTACCTGCTAGGTCCCCACTTTCTTGCACACCCCCAGTAAGTAAGTCCAGTGTCCTCCTGCCCCCCCAACCCATTCCTCCCCAGACTTNAACTCCCCAGCACCTTCAATATCTGCAAACTCCCACTGTCACCTGATACCCCCAGCCCTCCTTCTCCCAGTGTCACCAGACTCTCCCACATCCTCCCCGTGCCCCAGGCCTGGGCACTGTGGCCCCATGCCCGACAGCCCTTCAATGCCCACAGAGTCCCCAGGTGCCATGTACCCCTGCAGCCTGGGCACCTGGGTGCGTGTCCAGGGTGACACCTACCAAGTGGTGGCCGACGTCAGCCAGTTTGAGCCCCCTGACATTGTGGTGACCACCTCCAACTGCCATGTCGCCATCCAGGCAGAAAAGGTGAGGCACTCGAGGGGGCAGCATCCCCCCCGGCCATGGCACAATGGGGATCCTGTCCATGACACCCCCTCCTGCAGGTGGTGGGGATGGGGTGGTAACTGGGAATAGCCCTTGCTAGCACTGGGATAAATGGGAGCTGCGCCCTAGTGATGGGAGAACAGGTAACTCCTGCTCTACTGCACCTGTCCTGTACTGGTGTAACTGAGAACTGTTCTCACTGAGAATGGGACAACTGGGAACTCCTACTCCATTGTCTTCCCTGCTGGAGGTGGCAAGTGGGAACAGTCCTTGCTGGCACTGGAGTAGCTGGAATTTACCCCACAAGCCAAGACTTGGGCTGCAGAGGCCTGCTTCCTGCGGGCAGTGGGGTAACTGGGAAGTCCCCTGGAGTCACTGGGATCTTTCCTGTTGAACTCCCTGCTGGAGCCAGGGTGACTGGGAGTTGCCCCATTAGAAGCACTGCGGTAGCTGGGAATGTGCTGTGGAATACACTGTGTTCCACTGCACCGCTGCTGCCTCCCTGCAGGTGGCTGAGGATGGCACTGTCTGTGACACCTTCACCCACAAGTGTCAGCTGCCCGAAGACACGGACCCACTGTCGGTGAGCTGCACCCTCACCGAGATTGGCACGTTGGTCATCACCGTCCGGCGCCGCGCCAGTGCTGGCCCTGGGCAGCCCCCGCAGCTGCTGTACCGCAGCGAGGCCATGCTGTGAGCGGCTCTGGGTGACAAAAGGCTCCTCGCCCGGAGTGGTGCCAACCCCAGCACTGTGCCGAAGCTCAGCCGGTGCCCACTGGCTGTGCCCCTCTCCACCTCCAGCCCCATAGTGCTTCAGCTCTGTTTATAAAGTCCTTTTATTAAATTAATATAAAAATCTCTGTATTTACATGGGGAGAGGTGCACGGCAGAGAGGCAGCAGGACCCCCTGTTCCCAGCCAGGAGGTGCTGAGCACAGGGAGCAATGTCCACCTATGTCCCCATGGACACCCCAACCTGATGCACCTCTCCGCCCCGTGCCACCCCAAGAAGGGACATTGTGGTGCTCATGGAGGATGTGACGACAGTGGCCATTCTGGGGGGGACCAGGGGCTGAGGGGGTACAGAGGTAGCAAAGTGGGAAGCCCCAAGAGCTGGCAGGTAGTTGGGGAGCAGGGGCTGGCTGGGGGGCATTTGGCTGGTTCCCAGCCAAGGGAGGAGGCAGAGGCACTGGATTGAGGTGCCCACTCCAGTGCTGAGCCTGGCGTCAGTGGGTTGAGGGTGGGCATCCCCCAGCACCTGCCAGGGGGCCCTTGTGGCTTCTGGGGACATGGGGAGTGGATCTCAAGGGTCTCACTGGCCCTTGGGGGTGTCGTCATCATCATCGCCCCCAGGACCAGCCTCGCGGGGCATGTGGTGGTGCTGGTGGCGGTCCCAGAGCTGGCGCAGGGCGGTGGTGTCGGCCTCGGTGGTGCTGGCGGTGCTGTCACGGAAGCTGGCGAGCGGCGGGCGCACCTTCACCCCCTTGCCCGTCAGTGAACCCTCGATGGCCTTGCGCAGCTGCGGGGACCCCAAACCCGTGGGCAAACAGCTCCAGGTGCTGCTCTGTGCCCCTCCGGCCTCCCTGTCCCCTGCTCACCTCCTTGAGGGACACCATGCCCACCAGCCGCCCAATGCTGGTGACGAATGCATGGTCCAGGCCCAGCAGAGAGAAGATGGTGTGGGTCTGCAGGAAGAGGGGGCTGAGCTGAGGGTCTGGGGGTTGTGGGTGGGGTCTGGGGTGGGGTGTGGGCGCACCTTGTGCAGTGAGGTGTGCTCCACTAGCTGGAAGGGTGCGGGGTCGATCTTGGCACTGCTGAAGTCCACCAGCTCATCCAGCTGCTGTTCTTCCCACTCCAGGATCTGGGGAGGTGCCATAGGGCAGGGTAAGGGGTACTGCCTCCCCACTAGTGCCAGCAAGGGCCCTCCCATTGTCCTTACACCCAGTCTTACGGAGAAACCTGGGTTATCCACCCCCTACCTCCCCATGCCCACCTCATTCTCTGGCACCCCTTTGGGATGTCTGGAATCCCTCTGAGAAGGAGGGTCCTGCCTGTCTCTGCCCAACCCCTCACCTCTGCTGGGGTCATCTTGTCACCCAGAATCATCTCCTCCTGCAAGAGAGGTGTGTTGGAGCAGCCCTGAGGGCAGCAGGCGGTACAGGCAGGGTGCAGGCAGCACATGCAGGCAGGGCACAGGTAGGGTATGGGCAGCATGTGGGCAGGTCAAGTATCATGATTGGTTGACAGGACATCAGTCACACCCTGATTGGCCACAGTTGGATGAGCCAAGCTTATGATTGGTGGAGAGAATACAAAGTGTGCCATGATTGGCTGAGCAAAGTGGGACAGATCCCGCGACTATGATGGCTGCGAGGCTCCACGTGATGGCTGCGAGACTCCACGTCCCAATTCCTGGGAAGCTTTAGGATGGGGAAAATGCACACCAGGATTGATTGGATGGAATCATAAGTGCCCAAGATGGACTGCACTGACATAGGCCCAATGTGATTGGCCAAGCAGAATCTTGCCAGGCCCCTGATTGGTTCAGAGAACTCCTGCCAAGCTCTGATTGGCTGGAAGGAGCTGTGCCCAGGCTGCGATTGGCTGCAGCTTACCACAATGGAAATGCGGACGCGTTTGGCCTTGTGACAGGTTGTGCTCTGGGCCTGGCCCGCGGGAGAGACGGCCGTTAGGGGATGGGATGGGATGGGATGGCATGGGATGGCATGGCATGGCATGGCATGGCATGGCATGGCATAGCATGGCATGGGTAGAAATGGGATGGGATGGGTTGGGATGGGATGGGATAGGATGGGAAGGGACAGGCAGGGTTAAACAGGAATGGAAAGGGATGTGAGAAGAATAGGCAGGGCTGGGCAGGGCCAGGCAAGGCCATTCAGGGATGGGAAGGGATGGGCAGGGCCACACTCTCACCTCGGTGGGCTCTGTGGTGGTGTTGGCACAGAAGAGACTCTTGAGGGCGATGCCAGTGTGGTCAGTGCTGCCAGCTGCGGGTGGAGGGGGGGTGTCAGTGATGGGGACACAGAGGGGCCAGGGGGCCACATGCAGACTCACCTGGGGGGCTATCGGCTGGGCTGGTGGGCACCCGCTTCAGCGCTGGCTTCNGAGGAGGTCTCTGTGCTGATCTGTGGGGGGATGGGGTGGTAGGGTGATGGCGGTGGGGGCACCCTGACCAGACATCCCTCAGGATGGTTGCAGCCCTCACCTGGAAGCGGATGCTGGAATCGGAAAGCCGGTGCCCGTCCTCGGACAGCACCTTCTGCCGCAGTGTCAGGAGCCGGCGCTGGGGACTGAGCTGGTTGCTGAGCAGGGCCCCCACCTGCGTCCGCTCAATGGAGCCCAGCAGGATCATGGACTCTGCCAGACACAGCAAGGGGCCACGCTGGCTTCTGATGTTCCCTCTGCCACCCACCCACCACCTCTGGCACGCTCCACGGCTGCTGTGGATGCTGGCAGAGCCCCTGCCTGTGTCTCACCAGCTGACTCCACCAGTGGCAGGTTCTTCATCTTGGTGCTGTGCAGGACCTGCTGCAGGTCGCGGTACTTGCAGTTGAGGGTGACGTAGCGGATATCCCGCACCATGATGTCTTCCACCCGCACGTTGTATTTCCTGCTCAGGGACAAGAACAGTGGCCTCAGACTAATGCCACCCCCTCCCCTTGTGCCTGGTGAGGGGTTTGGGGTTGGGACAGGGGACACAAACTCACTCGTGGTGGCCCCAGCCCAGTTCAGGGAGGTAGGGAAGCTTCTTGATGCGGATGATGCTGTCGTAGAGGGAGGGCTGGAGGCTCTGGGCAACGGCATTGGCCAGGATGACAGCGATCATGACAGGCAGGATGTGCGAGATCTGCCCCGTCAGCTCGAAGACGATGACAGCCGTGGACACCGTGTGGGTGACAGCACCCGACAGTGCAGCCGCCCCTGCGACCACCGCCAGGAGACAGTGGGGAGTTGTCAGGTATTGCCCACCAGGCTAGGTCTCTGCCCTGGATTCCCCCCTCTAGGGCATCCACCACATCTGGAGCCCTTGGGACCATCCGGGGACATCCCCAGTGGTGCTATCACTCCCAGATCCAGGGATCATCACCTCATCTGTGGGGCAGCATCTCCAAATGATGCCCACCATGGTGTCCCCATTCCAGCTCAGTGCTTACCCACCACGGCGTAGCCCCCCGGCACGATGCGGTAGATGTTGCTGTCCGTGTGGATGCCATCAGGGAACCAGGCTGCCATGCTCTCCCCCACCAGGCGCCCAAAGGCTGCCCCTGCAGGCAGAGAGGGGCTGAGAACGGTCAGAGGGCTCTCCCAGCACCCCGCCCAGCCTTGCACCATTTCCTCTGCCTGATGCTGCCAGGGCAGGGGACATCTGGAGGCACCCACAGGTGCCCAGTGTGGGCTCAGAGGTGGTTCCCTCGTCCCACTGTGCTCACATAGGGTGTAGGGTCTCACCAATGACGAAGACGGGCATGAAGGCTCCACAGGGCACTGGGATGGTGGTGGCCAAGGCTGACATCCAGAACTGCAGGGCAAACACCCATTGGTTGCCCTCCCTGACCCAGCCCTGCCTCCTGCCCCTGCTGTGACCCTCAGCTGGGTGCTGTGGAGCAGCACATGGGCACCGCACCCTGCAATGGGCATGGGCTCCTCCCAGGGGCACCCTGCCAGCTCCTCCCTGGTGGCACTTGGTGGCATCTGGCCAGCACCTCCCTGGTGGCACCTAGGATCAAGGAGCCAGAACCTCCCTGGTGGCACAACGGTGGCTCCCAGCCAAGATCTCTTTGATGGCATGCCAGCACCACCCAGCAAACACCTTGGTGGATTCTTGGAGCAGCCACCCAGTGCCTTCTGGTGCCACCTTTCTGGTAACAATCTGGCACCTCCCTGATGGCATCTGGAAAATCCTCTCCACAACCTCCTGGTGGTACCTTGGGGATGACAGGGGAAGTAGGCACCCACCTTCATGAGGATGAAGACAACAAGTGTGACGAAGACGTTGGAGCGGGGATGGCGCCAGGCCTCCAGGATGCCCAAGTATTCGAACTCATTACTGATCCCCTGCTTGGCCCACGTCTGGTTGTCAAAGAGTGTCACCAGGGTGTCCTTCTGGGTGAGCTGGTGATGGGCAGGGGTCAGTTGGGGCTCGTGGTGGCCTTGGGGTGGGGACTTCATGGTGTGCCACCCCATGGCAGGTACCTGGCCAGCCATGAACTGTCCAAAGCCAGGCGGGAAGGTCAGTGTGGAGATGATCAGCGTCACCAGGGCAGGGAAGAGCAGGCGCCTGGCAGGGTGGCACAGGGCAGGGGGTGATTTTGGTGCAAACCCAGCTCCACCACACTGCTGCTGGGGACTGCTGGGAACCTACTTCTTCATGAGGAAACGGTTGATGGCCTTCTGGCGACGCATGAACTGCACAATCTTGCGGTTGAGGTAGACAAAGAGCGCACCCCCGAAGCCACTGGCGATCCTGGGAAGAGCCAAGGGAAGAGGTGTTCTGCTGCCACCACTGCCACCCCTGGGGCCATGGGACAGGTGCTGGGATGGCTGCACTCACCCGATGACGGCAAAGGCAGGCAGCTCCTGCAGGTCGAAGGGGAAGTCGAGGCGGAAGCGGGTTTTGAACAGTGCCGTGATTGTCTCTGGGGGATGGTGGGGGTCAGTAGGGCTGGGCAGGGGACCCCTGCGCCCTCACCCTGCCTGAGGTACCTTCATCCTTGTTCCAGACAGCAAGGACACGGAAGATGAAGGCACTGAAGGTGGCAGCGAAGAAGCCGCGCCAGTAGTTGCGGACGGCAAAGAAGGTGGAGGTGACCTCGATGCTGAAGAGGACGCCTGGCATTGGGGTAAAGTGTACAAGGGAGGTGGAGAAACCTAGGCAGGTCCCCAGTGCCTGGCATGCTTCCCACCCTGAGTCCACACTCATGCACAGCCCGTGGGGGTCTGGCTGCCCCATGGACACACTACAGGGCAGTTCAAGGGCTTCCCTGGCACGGCACGTGGCTGGTGCCAGCTGGGCACAGTGGACACGGCACAGTGGGCCAGGCAGGAGTCTGCACGAGCGAGAGGGTAGCACAGGGATGTGGGCAGCGACATGAGGGGTGGCACTGGAATGGAGTGGGGTGCACACAGATGGACAGACGGACAGATAGGGCAGCAGGCAAAGGGCAAGGAAAGAGTCAGACATATCACCAACCTACGGGCAGGGCTCAGCGGGACTGGAGTGGGGAGCTCCCTGGAGCGCAGGGTGGCAGGGGAGAGGACAAGAGCAGACATTACACATCTGGGAGGACGGTGCCTGCTCCTCCCTTTCTCCTGCCTGCCAAGCAGCACTGCCCTCTCCCATGACAGCTGCCCTGGAGGTCCTGCTTGCCTCTCCAGGTGGACCCTGCTGCCTGGGCGGGAGGTGTGGGGGGTGTGGGGTGGCCCAGGGTGACTCTACCTCCAATGGGGGCGGCGAAGCAGCAGCCAACACCAACAGCGCAGGCAGCTGCCAGCATTTCAATGTTTCTTGCCTCATTCTGTGAGGGAGACAGAAGTGAGTGGGCACTGCCCCCCAACCCTAGGCACTGCCAAACATGCTGGTGGGCACAGGTTGATCCTCCTGGGGCCAGCCTGCCTTGCTCACCTCGTAGAAGCCCCCAAAGAGGGAGAGGAAGCGGCTGAGCAGGGCTGCACACATGCTGGCGATATGGACAAAGGGACCCTGAGAGGACAACAGGGGACTGAGGACATTGCCCTCAGCCTCACTCCCTGGCCCCCTGCTCACCCTGCCCCGGCACTGCCATCACCTCCTTGCCCAGGGGCATGCCGCTGCCCAGGGCACACGTCAGTCCGATCACCTTGGCCACAAAGGTCTTGAGGGTGAGGTACTCCTTCAGCACGACGCCCCGCAGGATGGTCTTCATCTCAGGGATGCCTGAGCCTGGTGGCATGGGGACAGCCTTGACCAACAGCCATGAAGAGAGGACACTGCCCCATGGTTCTGGGGGGTAACCCTTGATGCTCTGCCACACCCCACTGCCACAGGGAGATCCCAGAGACACACTCTTCCCACAGTACAATTGGCAGGAATAGCCCCGTGATTACGTAGGAACATCTCAACCCATAGCCCCATAGGGACCTCAATCTCATAGCCCCCAGGAGACCCTCTGAAGATCAGGTCTTAGAACTAGGAAGACCCCCAAGCCTGCTAGCCTCATAGCCCAGGAGGACATTCACCCCTTAACTCACAGGAGACTCTCTGAAGAACTCTGTCTCATAGGCCTTAGAAGATCCCCAACCCTATAGCTCAGGATGGCATCCAAACCATAGTCCCCAGGAGATCCTCTAAAGACCAGCCCATATCCCTAGAAAGACTCCCAGGACCTCCAGGGAGACACCCAGGCAGCCCCCAAGGCACAGCTCCAGAGAGTGGACACTCTGTTTAGGGTGCAGGCAGCCCCTGGATGCCCTACCCACGGCTTGTGGGGCAAGGATCTGGGTGAAGCCAGCTGAGAAGGTGATGAGCACAGTGGGGTAGGTGACCCAGGCCATGTACTGCAGCAGCACGTTGGTGTCCAGGCCCCCGTACATCCACTTCTGAGCTGTGGGAGCAGCTGGTCAGATGGGTGGTGGGTGGCAAGGCACACAGCATGGCCCTATGGTATGGCCATTCCCTGCCCTGCCATCGCCCCAGGAACCCACTGGTATCCGCTTACCTTGGAGGCACGTGGCGATGGCGAAATCCATGGCCCAGCTGACCAATGCCATGACCAGTCCCAGCAGTATGAGGAAGACCCAGTCCTCGCCCACCTTGGAGATGAGGAACCGCTGGCACTGCAAGGCACAGACTGTGGACACAAGGGCGGGTTCAAGGCTGCATGCCCCAGGGATGGGCACACTGAGGTGGCAGAGCCAGGCTGGCAACAACAGAAATGCTCACAACCAGCAGCACTGACCCGGCACTGCTGGTACTGTCTGGTGCAGGAGCACTGCTGTGTCCAGCTGTCACAGCCAGCTGACTGCGCACAGTCACACACGGCACCACTGAGCATGCACCTCCCACCAGCACAGCCTCCCTGGCATGGCCCCAGGTAGAGGGGCTGGGGGCCCCCGATCCTCGCAGCGTGCCCGGTTATTTCGGGCCATTGTGTCCCTGCTGCCCGGCGGGCAGGTGGCATTGTCCTCGGCGCCGGTGTCCCATGACAGCCAGAGAAACTCTACCCGCAGCACGGTGGTGGCGTGGGCAGCCGTGTCCAGAATGTGCCGCCGCAGGGCTGTGCCCACCCGTGTCCATATCCCGGTGACCCTTACCACGACAGGGGGCACAGCGGCCCTGGGTGTACTCCAGCAGCTCAGAGGGGCGGCGGGGCCGGGGCGTGTCCCCCTCCTGCAGCCGCAGCCGGGCTGCCTCATCCTTGGCAAAGGTGCCCAAGTCCTGCGTGTAACGCCCATACATCTGGGGGAGAAGGAATAGGCAGGGGAGTCAGACTGGCTGGTACCCCAACCCTTGCATCCAAGTGGGGAAACTGAGTCAGGGGAGCAGTGGCATACAGGCATGGTCTGCCAGGTGAGGGAACAGGTATGGCATCCCAAGGCAAAGGGGTGGAGGTGCCTGTGGGAGTGCCCGGCTGCCCTCCAGGTTGTGGGAAGGAGCCAGGCAGATAAGGTGAGTGTGGATCGATGGTGATTGTTTTGCCCACATGCCCAAAGCAGGCAGCTGAAACGTTGGTACCAGTCTCTGGCCCTGCCCAGGTGCCCCAGGCACCGGATTGGGCTGGTGGAGGGTGGGGAAGGGCCTCCAGTGATGGGACTGTGGCCAGCTTTGGCCAGGAGACTCTCTGAGGGCTGGTATCGGGGTTGCGCTGGCGCTCTGCAGGCACCACACCCCGACATTGCTAAGAGCAAGGCTGGGATACCCCCCTCAAAAGCAGCCTTGGCAGGTCATATGTGACATGAGGTGACTGGTCTCAGCTGGCAGGGAGGCAAGAGGACAGTGAGGGACAGGATGTACCCCCAGTTCCAGGAGAGGGGGAGCACATCAAGCTCAGGGCAGTCCCTGGGCTCTGAAGAGGAGGTTTAGGGATCAAAGGGGTGCGAGCGGCTCTGTGCCCACATAGGGATCACCCCCCTTTCCTCGGGTGCCTCCTGCCTGGCTGTGGCACGTGGCCTGGACCTGGCAGGGGGTGGCCCTGGCACTGCCCCTTCTGCCGGCCAGGAGCTCTTTGTGCCTGTCCTCCCCGCTGAGCCGGGGGCATTTGTCCCGCACTGGCGGGCACTGCCAAGGACTCGGTTGCTTGGTTTCCGCCTCATTCCCCCCCGCACGACCTGAATGCCAAGCGCCAGAGGTTGGCCCGGCACAAAGGGAGGCTTCAGGGCTGTGGGGGCCCTGCCAGGCTCCCACGTCGGGACAACGTGAGCCCCATGCTGATGGCGTGCCCACCCGCCGTGCCGTGCCAGCGCAGCGCGTGGCTGCCCAGCCGGGGCGCAGCCGCCCTCCTCCCTGGCACGGCCCGTGCCCGCGCCCGGCAGAGGGGCAACGCCACGGGTGGGCACCACGCTCGCCACGTGGGCAGCCCAGCCCCGGCCGCTGGCAGCAGTGCCCACCCCAGATGCCCGGGTCCCGTTCACAGCCCCCTGGCCTGCTGGCACATGATAACTCCCCGTGGGGACAGCGTGAAGGTGCACTTCTCACGGGGCAGCGCTCCTGCCCAGGTCCCTTTGGTAGAGAGCAGAAAGCAGTCAGAGCGGCGCCGGGTGGATTCTCTGCTGTCTAATACCCAGGTTGTGCCCAGCAGCGGGAGGGAGGGTGGGGATGTAGGCAGGGAGAGGAGGGTGAACTAAGTTCCACTGCTGACCCTGTCCTGGCATGGATTTTCCCCCAAACTCCTGCTCAGCATGGGCTCGGTGGCTCCTTGCCCTGTGGAAAAGAGCTGGGGGGAAAGGCATGACCACCTTGAGGGGCCAAATCCAGCATCAGCTGCCAGAGGAGGACCCTGGCCCCGCACGGGGTCTTGATTTCAAAGGTTCCCTTCGGAAAAAGCTTGTTTGCTCTGGAAGATGAAATGGGCCGGCGCCCCAGGAGTGCTGTCACCCTGCCAAGCACTTGCCTGCCTGGCCCCACTGCTGACCCATGGCCAGCCCAAACCAAGATGGAAAAACCCCCAGACTAAGTGCCCCCCAAACCAGCTCTGTGTCTATCTCTTGGGGCTATGCCAGGGGCTGCCACACTCTCTCCCCTAATGCTGGGGCACATGGTGGGATGCCCAGTCCCAGGGGCTCCATCCTGGTTGAGGGTGGTGGGATTTCCTCCCCTCTGCCTCACCTTGGAGCTGACCCCACTTGTAACAACAGGGATGCAAGCAAAGGGGCCATGCCACACTGCTGCCACCTGCCACCCTGTGCCATCCCATGCCACCCCTCTGCCCCATGCCACAGCCCCATAGGCAGGACATGGGACCCCCACAGGTGCCCAGTGCCGAGCAGCCACAGCTACTGTGCCCACAGCCCTGGCATGGCTGTGAAGGCCAGTGGTGGGCTCTCTCCTTCCTCCTCCTCCTCCTCCTCTGCTTGGGTTATTTTTCCACAAAGGCCTTTTGAAACACAAACAGCCCCGGGACTCCGGCCTCTGCCGTGAAGCAGCTGAACAATCACAGTGCCGGGCGGGCAGGGAGCGGGCACAGGGGGGGCTGGTGGGGGGCACTCGGGGACACGGGCACGGGCCAAGGCCACTCTGTTGGTCCTGGGTTCCTGAGCTGCAGGCACCGGCTGTGCCACAGCCCCTTAGGCGCTGCCAGCCCATGGTGCCTGCTGTGCCTGGGCGATGCTGCGCCTGGGGCGGGCACTGGCATCTGGTGCTGTCCTGTCCCCGTGCCAGCCTGTCCCACAGCACTGAGCTTGCTCGGCAGAGGTGCCCACCTCCTCATGGCAAATGCCAGCCAACCTTCCCCCAAATATTTCCCCTGGGGGAGATATTTAAAGGCAAGGGATTGGGGGTTCCTCTGGGCTGGCAGCAGGCAGGCAGAGGCCAGGGGGTGTGTGTCACGCTGCCTGTCTTAGCCAGGCTCTAATCGCCCTGAGCGGCTCTGCAACGAACAAGGGCAGTTTGTCAAGCTTAATCCCCCCCATGGGGCCCGTTGCTCCCTTCCCTGGCACAACAGCCTGGCATGCGGGGGACACTGGGGCTGATGTGCACCCCAGCACCCTCGGCATGCCAGGCATTCCCACAGACACCTGTTGAGCATGGATGGGATGCCTGAGATCTTCAGGTCTGGGGCCCCAACACCCATGGAATCCCAGGCCTGGTGAAATCTGGTGAGGGGAAGGGCATGGGGAAGGGACACAGGCCTTTGGACATGGCTGGGCACAACCCTGCAGCCTGGCTGTGATGGCTTGGCTGTGGGCACAAGCAGCAAGAGCTGTCCCCAGGCTGTCCAGCTCAGACTAGCCCATGCCAGGTTGCAGCTGGATCCTTACCCTCCTGGCAGGTGCTGGCAGGGGCTGGTGATGGCTCAGATACACTGGGGAGGGCTGGGCACTCCTCCTGCCCAGCACGTGCCCAGGCACCTCCCAAAACGCAAGTGTGAGGCTATGGGACAGGAGCCCGCACCCAGCCTCACCCAGGAGCCCCAGGCGCTTCCATGAGCCTCTTTGAACCCAGAGGCCATGGGGATGGGCACCATGGAGAGCTCAGGACATGGGTGCTACCCTGCCCAAAGAAAAGGAGGGCAAAGTCTGCTGGTGCCGAGCACGGCTGCCCTGATGCCAGCCCAGCGTGCCTCTCCCCTCACGCGCTGCCCGCAGGCTCCTCCGCCCCGTGGTGCCCGGCTGGGATGGCCTCTCTGCTCACCCACCGTGACCAGGGCGCCCAGGGGGGGCCGTCGGGAGCTGGCGGCAGGGAGAGGCACCGCCACCGCTCACCCCTGTTCCTGCCCCCGACTGCTCCCTGACTCAGCCCTGCCGGGAAGAACTCTAGGGTCAATAAGGTCGTGGGGATGACGGCACAGCCGGGGCTCCCGTGGCCAGCTGGTGTCCTGCAGCCACCTGACAGCGGCGGCGTAGGGGCAGCTTGGGGTGAGCACTGAGGGGCTCACTCACTCACTGAGAGGCGCTGCCAGAAGAAGGGTTTGGGTGCTGGGAAAGGCAATGCCGACGGTATACAAAGCAGCAGTGCCCTAACGCTGCCCCGTGCGCCCATGCTGGATGGGTAAGGCTCAGCAGGGCCGGGCCCGCCTGGCACACAGCAACCGGCTCAGGCTCCCTTGGGCAGCCGTGGGCACGACAACTCTGTGGCCACGCAATCCCTGCCTCCCTGCACACCTTCCTGGCCCTGCCTGTCCGAATGCCTTTGCCAGGGCAAAGTACCGTCCGCCTTGGGCACCGTCCCAAGCGCGGAGCCCGGGGAAAAGCACCTTTGCCCGCAATGTTTGGGGGCCGTGGGCAGTGGAGAGCAGTGGAGTGACTAGGGACTCAGCGGGAAAGGAAGACACCCCAGGACAGCGGGACACCCTGGTGCCAGTGGGGACGCCTCTGAGGAAAAGGAGTTGTAAACATGGGGCTAAGGTTGCAGGCGGGGACGATACCTTATCTTGGGGGCAGAGGGCCGGGGACATGCAGTGCGGGGGAGAGAAGCGTGCCCGGCTGGCGCCTCTGGGAGCCCCCCACAGGGTGGGCATCCCTTCCCGGTGATGAGGGGTGTTGCCAGGGGGTGGTGAGGTGTGTGCTGAAGTCCTGCCCTGTGGGTGGGGGCTCAGCTAGGCTCCTCCACAGCCGGAGCGGGGCTGGGGGTGACGTCCCAAACAGAAGACAGCACCCCAAACAGGGTACCGCCGAGTTGTGCCGCTCTGAGCAGGGCAGCACCCCCAGAACCCCAAAACCCCCGGGTGTTCCATCGCGCCCCGTCGCGTCCTGTGCCGCACCGGTGCCTGTTGCTCGCCCGGTGCCCCCGGTACTCACCAGAGTCTGCTCATATTGCAGCGCCCGCTGCGCCTCGCTCTCGGAGGCCATGGTGCCGCCGCTNCTCTGTCCTATGGCGGGACCCCGTCCACCGTGGCTTTTGCCCAGGATGGCACCCGTGAGCAACCGGTGGGTGCAGGTGTGGGTAAAAATTGGCGTGGGTGACGTGACCGCGGGCCAACTTCCCCGGGGACACATTACTCCCTCTTCCCACAGGTACAAGGGGCTAGCGTGGGGCTGGGCGCTCCTTCCCTGTGGGTTCCCCCTGGTGAGATGTGGGGGGAACGTGCTGGGGCTCTGCAGGTGGTCACCTTCAGGCTCATGGCCGTGCCTGGCTGGGGGACGGATTGGTGGGGGCAGAGTGCCTGAGGTCTGTCTTGTCATGAAGGGCACAGGAGCACCTGTCAATGCCCAAGGAGGGCAGGGCACCTTGGCACTGTGGGGACTTCACCACCCCAAAGCTGTCAGGGAGCTCATCCTTACCGTGATGCTGCTCAGCGTCCCTGGACTGTCAGCCCCCAGGGAGAGGGGTGGGGTCCACTCTTCGTTGCTGAACTGGCTGGGCAGTAGAGGCTCAGTCCTCTCCAGAGAGGCACACGGGTAGAGCTTGGCACCGGCAATCCTTGGGCAAGGCGCTCCAGCATGGCAGGTGGGCTGCCGGGACCTGTCTCACTGCCGCCACGGGCTCAGGGATAGCTGAGGCAGCTGGCAGGGCCACCACGCTCACCCTCCTCCCCAGGGCACAGGATGGCACCTTTGTGGCAAGAACTGAGTGCAGGGAAAGCCAGAGCTGTGGCACTGCTGGGCTGGTGCTGCGGGATCGGGAATGGGCTAGTTCTCGCTGCCCAGGTGCCACCCTCTGGTTTGACGTCGGCACCCCCAAGGGTGGATGACAAAGGCTGGGCTGGGGGCTGGGATATGTCCTGTGCCAGTTTGGGAGGGTTCATTGTCCGACATGAACCAGTTTGAGGCAGGGAGGTGACAAAATGGGTTGCCCGCTCATTGTATCCCCAGGCACGGAGCTCCCTCCTTGCTCGTCAGCTCCTGGCACTGCCCTGTGGCAGCAGGGATCATCCGGAGCGGAAGCCCTGTGCCAGGACACATGCTCTGCCCACTGCCACCAGCATGCCTGGCTGTGGGCCCTCAGCACACTGCAAGGCCACCACAGGTGATGACATCCTGCTGGCACAGGTGCCTGCATGGCTGTGGGTGCATGCAGGGTTCTGTCCCAGCCCAGTGTGCCCCAGTGCCATCCTTCTATTGCTCTACCACTACTCCACTCTAGTCTAGTGCTACCATGGGTGCAGCCCCAGTACAGGCTAACACTGTCCCACTACAGTGTTGTGGTTGTGCCACCATGCCTTACTGCCATCTCAGTAGAGCCCAGTGTAACTTCCCCTACAGCTCTGGCACTGCTCCAATACAGCTCAGTGTAGGTCTGACTGTCCCAGTCACCCCAGTATACCAGCACAGGACAAATGGCCCCAGAAATCCCTCAGTCCTCCATGTTAGGGGTCAAGGGGCAGGTGGCAGCACTGGGTCTCCCATGGGCCCCATGAGGCCTTAGTCCAGTGCAGCTGTACTGGGGTGACTGGGGTTGCACTGCCCCAGAGCACACACAGGTGCCCCGCACAGCCATGGGTGTCTGTGCCCAGCCCTGGGCACACGGCTGGTTATGGGTGCTGCAGGACAATGGACTCCACGGGTGGCAGCTGGACTGGGGCCCCAGACTGGGCTCTTTGTGCCATCATGGAGGTGTGGGGAAGAGAGTCCTGCTGTCCCTGTACTAGCGAGCACCGTCGCCAAGCACTGTGTTGGCAGTGTCCACCGTGGGCAGAGGTTGGGATCGTGGCTCCAACTGTGGGCACTGTGCACTGCTCTGGTCTTCTCCAGTGCCACCCCACAGCCCATAGGGGTGTCTTCATCCTGGTATTGGCTTTCACACCCCATATCCCCAAATATCCAACCCCAACCCCAGCAATGCCAAGGCCTGTAAGCTCCCCATGGGATGCAGGGGTACAGCCCTGTGCCTGCTGCTGCTAGGAAGAGACAGGAACCAGGTGGGCAATAGCTCTGGTTTTAATAAATACATCTTGACCCCCATCCACTGGCACCATAAATTATGTGAGAAACCCGGCCGAGACAGGGTGGGTGCAGTTAACAGGGGCCAGAGGGACTTTACACTATG
This sequence comes from Tichodroma muraria, assembly GCA_013390105.1. Classification (NCBI taxonomy): domain Eukaryota; kingdom Metazoa; phylum Chordata; class Aves; order Passeriformes; family Sittidae; genus Tichodroma; species Tichodroma muraria. The sequence continues at coordinate 315,796 of WAAG01009850.1, read as the reverse complement.
TACAACATGGGCACGATGCCCGCTGGCCAGGGGGGCTTGGAGTGGCAGGGCAGCGAGCGCCCCAATGTCCGTGAGCCCAGCCACTGCCCACTGGCACGAGTGGGTAGGGCAGTCCTGGCATTGCAGTCGTGCTGAGATGGGGTGCCCAGGCTGGGGGCCTGGCCATGTGCACCCCACTGTGCTCCTCTGTGCCCCCCACCCTGCACGGGCAGGGGCAATAAGTAGTGGGGCCCCCCCATGCCACCCAGCGATGCTGCGTGCTCGCTCCGCTCTAGGCAGCAGTCACTGCTCAGTGGCTCCGTGACTCCACCTTGGCATCGTGGACCTTCTCCCGTGCATCTGAGGGGGCATCCAGGGCTGGTGGGGGGAAAGCGGGGCTGAGAGATGGGCACAATGGGTGCCAGGAGGGCACTTGGGGTGGTTGTGCCAGCCCTGGTTCAGCACCAAGGAGACTGGGAGGTGCAGGGGCTGCCACAGGGTGTTTAGCAGTGGTGACTATGTGTGAGCACTGCACTCACCACGGCACTTGGCACAGCAGGGGTTGTCCCTCGTGGCGGGGCTAGCGCAGGCGGATGGGGGGCACTCCTGGCGCTGGCAGTGCGTCTCCCCCGACTGGGGAGCAGAAAGAGGGGCTGAGCACCAGGTTGGGGGGGCAGCAGCTCCTCAGGGTGCAGTGGTGTCCGGGGTGCTGCTCTCCCACCCATTCCCAGAGCCCTGGGGACTGGCACAGTGGCACCTTCCCTTCCCCTGGTGCTGCCCCAGGCTGGCACACTCACCACACACCAGCACAGGATGCACTTCATTTCTCCGAAGGGGGGCACAGACGGGTGCCAGCTCTCGTTGTTGAGGTACCAGCGACGGCCGAAGCGGCATGCCCGTGGTGCATCTGCCTGCATGGAGTCAGCCAGCTCCGGGACACTCTCCTCTGGGGCTGCAGGAAAGGGAACTGGGAGGATGCATGCCTGTGGCAGGGCAGCCTGTGGCATTGCCAGTAGGGGCACATAGGAGCTATGCAGGGAGAATGGAGGGCAGGAGAGGGGTGCAGGTACCTGGGCACTGCTTGCAGCAGTCAGAGGGGCTGGCGCGCACGGGGTTGGCACAGGTGAGCCTTGGGCACTGCACCTTCTCGCAATGCACTTCACCTGTGGTGCCCTGCAGGGAGGGCATGGGGCTCATGGGAGGCACAGGGCAGTCAGCCCCCCATGCCCTGGTTCGAGCCTCAGTTACAGTGCCTGGGAACTGAGAGCACCCATAGGTGCCAGACCAGGTTGGGGGGCAAGTCTGGAACCCACACCCACCTTGCAGGTACAAATGGCACATTTGATGAGGCCAAATGGGGGCACGACAGGGTGCCAGCGAGTGCCAGAGCCTCGCCATGTCTTGTCGCCATCAAAGTAGCAGCCTGAGAAAGGAAGAAGAAGAAGAGGAAGTCACAGCCCTTGTGACTCAGCCTTTGCAGAGCTGGCCCCTCAGCCCATGCTCACAGGACTCACCCTCGCTACTGTCCCGTGCCCGCTCCAGCTTCAGCTCTTCCAGCTCTGTCTTCTTCTCTACAAAGAAGAGGAAGGCCATGAGGGAGTGCACATGGTGCCAGCAGCAAAGTCTCCAAGAGGGACACCCACCTTTTTTTCACAAGGAGCCCCCCAGCCCAGCCCCCAGGTACCTTCACAGATGGGGCAGCACAGCTCTTCGGGGTGCACCTGGTGCGTACAGTTGAGGGGCTGGCACAAGATGGGGTCGCAGATCACTGTGCGCTTCTGGGGACAGCAGGGATGGGGCTCATTATAGAGGAGCATTACTGATGGGTGCTGTCCCTTCAGCACAACCCACAGCTCGTACCTGGCAGCTGCAGATAGAGCACTTCTTGTCATAGTCAGGTGCCCAGCGGGTGCCATGTGCCCGGTGCTGACCCTCAAAGAAGCAGGAGTTGGGGTCCTTCTTCAGCTGCTCCAGGTCCCTGGTCTTGGTGCTCTCAGAGAGCTCAGCCTGCCCCAGGGACTCCCCTGGGGCCAGGCGGGTCCCTCCTGCATGGCACTGATTGGGAATGTGCACCTGGAAGAGGCAATGAGCAGGAAGTCACTTCCCATGCCGATGCCTGGCTGCTCTCCATGGTCAGGGCTGGTGAAGGAACCATCCATGACCACAAAACACATCAGGCTGTGCTGCTGGGACCCTGTAACAGAGTGAACCTGTGCCCTCCCACCCTGCTCCAGGCAGTGCCGCCCGGCCACAGGCAGCAGTGGGGATGGGTAGGGGTGCCCTGCCCCGACGAGGACCTACCTGTCCCCGCATCTCCCCATCGGGGTGTGCTTTGGTGCTGACTTGCAGGAAAGCAGTGCCCTGGGCCAGGTGCTGCAGCAGGTCGGCATCAAGGTCCTTCACCACCCCCTGAGCCTGTCGTGGCAAGAGGGGCACCAGGGTGGGGATAAGGTCTGGCCCAGCCCCTGCTGCGTGGTGCCCTGACCGAGTGCCCACCTCACCTCAGTGCTGTAGAAGCCCTTGAGCAGGCGCTTGTGCTGGTGGGGGCGGGTGCCCATCTCCCCCAGCTCGGCCACCCCATGGATGTGGGCACTGACAGTGCCGTCACTCAGGCGTCCCAGCCCCGCCACTGAGATCTCGTAGTGCAGGTGGCAGTGCTCATCCAGCGAGAGCCAGGCGTGCCCCCCAGCACCGCTGTGCACTGGGGGGGACACCAGCTGCCCTGCCAGCGCCACGGGCATCTCTACACACAGACAGGGACCATGGGAGGGTGTGGGTGGTGTGTGGGAGGGCTGCCCCACTGCCCCCCATTACCACCCCATGTGTCCCTGGTACCTGTGTAGCGGGCAAGCAGTCCACTGTAAGGCAGGGAGATGATTTGGCCCCGCAGCTCACCCTCTGCCCAGTCTTTGGTGGCCACGTTGAGGAAGAGCTCGTTTTGTAGAAGCATGTGGGCATCACGGGCGCTGGGGCTTTGCCAGGCACCCCAGGCCTGCCACCAGTGGGAGACCATGCAGGTTGGGACAGGGACTCACCCAAAGTCCCCTTGCCGTCCCTCCCAGCATCAACTAGTGCTCACCAGCCCATCCTTGTAGCTGGGTGTCATGTCAAACAGGATATTCCTCTTGCTTTTCCTCCGGGGTTTGGTCTCCAGTGTGATGCCCACCACCTCGCTGGCAGTGCCCACCACCTGCACCTGTGGGTGAGGTGCCAAGGGGCAGTGCCAGGGTGGCAGATACACCTGGGACCCTTGAGAGGGAAATGGGTACTCGCCACTTACCTGGTACTCCAGGGTGCCATTCTCATGCAGCGCCAGTTTGGCTGAGCCCACAGCCCCGGTCTTGGTCGGCTGCAAAGCGTCCGCTCCGCATAGCACACTTTGGATGGCTTCAGCCCGGAGAGAGAGGCACAAGGGTGGGTGAGATTGGCACGGGGGTTGGCACAGCAATCCCCCTGCACCCCAGGGCACCCGCCCTGTGCTCACTGTCACAGCTGCGGCGGGTGGTGATGGTGCCAGCCAGCTGACGTGCGTGCCGGCCCTCCGTCTCAACCACGATGCGGAGCTGCCCCTGCACCAGCCACTGCAGCTCCTGGGCAGACAGATCACTGAGCACCTCTGCAAAATCGGGGTCCTGGCAGGGGGGTAGAGTGCCATGGATGAGCCCTGGTGCTCTGGGCACCGTGGCTGCCAGGGCACGTGGGGAAAGAGAATGCTTTACCTCCACAGTGATGTTGGCATGGACCTCCCGTAGTGTCTGGCCCTGGTGCAGGATGCGGACCCTCAGCTGGACCCACGGGGATTCTGGACATGGCAGAGGGGAGTGGACCCACTGGACCAGGGGTCTGCAACCACTGTCAAACCCACACCTCTGTACCTACCACCTCTAAACCCCTGGCACCTTCTTGCCAGTTGCCAGTCCCTCTGTGCCTGGACCCTCACCATTCCCCCCAGCAGGCCTTAAATCCTTGCAAATCCACATCACAAACCTATCCTTCTTGCACAATGATCCTCACACCCAATATGCTCTGCAGCACCCCCGGCCCCCCCGCACAGGTGCACACCATCCCCTCCCCACCATGCGCACCCCAAATCACACAACATACAATGTATGCATACCTCACCCTCCACTCCACCCCATGCACAACCCCTATACCCACCCTGAGCCCCACACTCAGCCCAGCACCCATCCTGACCCCACAGATGCTGACCATGCATCCTGAGCCACAGACATGCCATGCACTCCTTCAGTCTATGCAGCCCCCTCTGGGCAGTGCCTCCCTCCCCTTCTCTGCCTGCTCTCACCCCTTGCTCCAGGCTCCAGCAGTCCCCGGGCCATGAGGATGAAGTGCAGGTTGTTCTCGGTGTCGCTCAGTGTCAGCATGGCCATGCCCCCAGCACCCAAGTGCAAGGGGTCCAGTGAGGTCAGGATGGCATCGAATGTCTCTGTGCAGGAAAGGGGCATGAGGGACATTCTGGTGGGCACCCACTGGGTGTGCATGTGGGAGCTGGACTTACCTGCAAAGAGTGCCCGGTGCTTGAGGATGTGCCCATGGACCTCTCCCGAGGGCTGTGCCCGGGTGATGAGGGACACACGGAGTTGTTCCCCCCGCAGCAGCTGGACGTTGGCTTTGGACACCGTCCTCCACATTCCACAGAGCTGTTGGTGATGGATGGAAGGGCTGGGCGGTGGCTGGGGGGCACCACACACCTGGCAGGGGTCGGAAGGGACACCGTGGCCCCTGCCCTCCCAGCCCCTCTCACCATGCCATCCTCGGGGGCAGCGCTCTTCTGCACGGGGTGTTCAAACAGGACGTTACCCTCGGGGTCACTGAAACGCACCCGGCTCGGCCGCCCCAGCCTGCGAGCATCCGGGGGATGAGCAAGGGCCATGAACCTGTCCTTCCCCTCCCGGGGCGCCACCCTCACTCAGCATCAGGCACAGCGGTGTGTCAGGGAGGGCATACGGGGGTCACTGGGGGTTTGGGGTGGGCAGGAGAAGGATGACGTTCTCCTGGGGTGCCAAGTTCTGGGCTCTGCCCGCCCATTCCAGGACTAGCCCAACACTGCTGTCCTGCCAAATGCCAACTTGGCATGGATTCTCTGGGGTCCCCTATCCTGGAGCAGTGTCTAACTGGCACAAAGCAGGATGAGGGTCTCTGCTGGGAAAGGCACCATGGCAGGACCCGCTGGAGCTGAGTGTTCAGGCTGTAAATAAAGAGTATTTTCGGCTCCGCTTGGCTCCCCCTGTCAGAGCTGGAAATTAGTCACCACTTTACTATGCAAAGGGGCCTGGAAGCGAGGAAGAGCAGAAGAAACTGGAGCGGGAAGGAGGGAGGGAGAGGAGAGGCTCTGCTGCTGGCGGGCATCCGGGGAGGGCATGGCAAGGATGGGGAACCCTGGCAGCAGCTCCAAGGCGCTGCCCACCGGCAGAGCCTGCAGGGTGGCACAGCAGTTCTGCCAGCTGCACCCATGGGAGCCCTGGAACTATTCCCGTTTGTTTCCAGTCCAGATCTGGAGGCAAATGGGTGAGGCTGGGCCGACGCTGTGGGTGTGCCAAAATTCTGGCCGCTGACCTAGGCTGGAGCCCAGCACATTGCCCCCCCCTTCTACAAGTCTCTCAATCTGTCAGTGCAAGGCTGTGGCACCATGGGGAAATATCAGAAAGGAAACTGAGGCACAAGCACTGCTGCTTCCGCCCCTTTTCCAGAGAGCTGCCTGCTGTGCCAGGCTAGACAGGGGACAGGGGCAGGACTCACCGCTCGTAGCTGATGGAGAAGAGCAGGGAGGAGCGCAGCAGGGTGAAGCGAGCCTTGGCCACGGCGCTGGATGTGGGGTGCCACGGCTCTGGGCCACTCATCAGCAAGGCCACAAACTCTGTGGAGGAGATGCTGTTGATGAGGGGGAGCATGGGGGGTGCCCCACACTGCTGCCGACTGGGTGCGTGGCTCACCTGTGCGGGCATCGTCGCGCGCCAGGCCCTCAGAGCTGAGGTAGGAGCGGTCATTGTAGGGCTTGTCCAAGTCATCCTCCTTGTCCTGGAAGTACTCGAAGGTGTCAAAGCGGAGTGCAGGGGTCTTCTCTGGGGGGCCTGGCAAGGTTGGCATGGGGTGGGCACAGGAGGAGACCATCACACCAGGCTGCTTGTGCCCAAGAGCTTGGGGTGGGGGACAATAATAAATCGCCCCTTTTGAGATAGACCAAGGTGTGCTCTGTGAATCACTACGGAGCACTTAGCTGGGGCATGCTGTGCACAGGCACATGGACAGGTAGGGCATTTAACCCTGTGTGCCTTCCCTGCACTCCTTTCAGGCTGTTCTCATTAGGGCTTTCCCCTGCCCACCATATCCTGGACACTGGTGACTTCCATAACAAATTGACTAGCCCTTTTCAGGGAGGTTTGCAATGCCCCCTTTCCCAGGCCAACGGGCAATCCTGGGGAACTGGTGGGGGCTCCCTGCAGAGAAGCACCCACTCTCCTCACCTTTGGGGCAGGTGTGGCAGCAGTGTCCAGGCAGCAGCGTGGCCCGGGGACAGGCAGGCACGGGGCAGTCCTGCTTCATGTTCTTGCAGTTCACTTTCCCCACAGGCTTCCCCCGGTGGTTCCTCTGCTGTGGGGGGCCAAGAAGACCCCAGGAGAGCCGTGCCAAGGTGTGCCAGGCCATTTCTAGGTGTGCCAAGACATGGTCTCCCGGCACAGCCTGGTTTCCCCCATCTGTTTCCCTCTGGAGCCATGGACACCTTGCTCAGTCCCCAGATGCCTGTACGGCAGCCAAACCTGGGCCCCCTCCCTACAGCCCCCAGCCTCCTGACCAGCTGTGCGTGGCCCCACCAGCGCTGGCCTCGGGGAGCTGCTCGGAGGGAGGGAGAGAGGGAGGGGGCCGGAGGCCATCCCCGAGGAGGGGGAGGAAGAATGAAGCCTGATCCTTTAAACCCCCCTTCTCCTCCCCCCTGCCGCGGGGGAGGACATCCAGGTGTCCGGCTGGCTGAAGGGATCCCGCTTCTCTCTTCCATGGGAAGGAGAGAAGTGTATTGAACAGAGGGGTCGAACTCCCTCCTTGCCAGCCCCTTCCCCAGCAGACTCGAGACCTGGGGGGTCTCCCAGGGAAAGGAGTGTGTGGGGGCTCTCACCGGCTCGCAGTGACAGATAACGCAGCGCATCACCCCGAAGGGCTCCCCCAGGTCCGGGTGCCACGTCTCCTCCAGAGCATAGAAGTGCCCCCCGAAGGCGCAGCCTGCGGAGACCCCACCATCACCCACCGCCGTCCCCGGTCACCTCCGGGCCGCGGGCACCCCCCTGCCGCAGCCCCTGCCCGGCCGGCACCGCCCCGCCGCCCGCTGCGCTCCCGGTGCCCGTCCCAGTGCCGGTCGCGGCCAGTCGGGGGGCCCGGGGCGGAACGCGGGGTGCCAGAGAAGGGGGGTGCAGGCATGCGATGC